>JAWWML010017240.1:0-15398 GCA_035047165.1 Ormyrus rosae
TTTGAAAAATCGAGCGTTAGGCCGAACGGACGCGGCTTCCTTCATATTTTAACATTAGAAAATATATCCCAAAGTTACAGGAAAATCCATTACCTAAATGTCGTACACTCTCCTTGTTAGTCTTCTTTCGCATCGGCAATCATATTGGACGTTTTTCACTATTTTAGACTGTATATTGTTATGATTTTCCGTGAACGAGTTAGTTTGATCTTCAGAGATCAAATTTAAAAGTACTCAAGATCATATCAGGATGTTAAATTCTCTGCTCTTTTTATTTCCAATGCCGAAAATTGGGTGTTTCATTTTAGAAAGTGACCTTGACCTTAAAATCACCTTCGAGGTCATGGTCAAATACAAGGTAACTACCTGATAGCTGGAGACAAATTTTATATTATTAAAAAAAAATGCTGTATTGGATATTTTTTGTTTCGGCATGCACTTTCCATGTTATGACAGTTAATTTGACCTTCAGAGACCAAATTTGGAAAATTCTCTGCTCTTTTTATTTCCAATATCAAAAATAGGGGTTCATATTTAAGAAAATGACTTTGAGCTTGGAATTACCTTCGCAGTCATGGTTAAGGTCAAATCCAAGGTCACCATCTTATAGCTAAGAAAAGATCATAAAAATTATGTGCAGAAAATTTTTTTGTAGGAGTCTTATTTGTCACGTTACTTAAGGGTCCCGGGACTTTTCTAACACCTTGTATAAATTTGACATAGTAAGCTTTAAACATTGTATATTAATAGCACTTTCATTATACACGGTGTTTTGAAAAGATATGTCAAACGCTATACCCACGGATAGAGAAGGAAATTCTAAGAAAAAAGTATTGTATCATTTTCACATCCGATACAAAAAATTTGTGTAATGCTCACTTAAAAATCAACAAAGTTAAGCTAATCGGAGCGCACGTCAGTTCGAAAAGGCAAGACCTAAGAAAAAGGGATGTGACTAATACGCGAGCATCACTCGAGAAAAAGAGTCGGTTGTCATTACCTCTCCACGTATTAATTAGGCCTTTTTGCCTTAAGTTCCATCTTTTCAAGCTCACGTGTAACTGATTGGCTGGAGCAAAAGCCCCTAAATCTAACATTTTTTCCTAAGATAGCATTTTTTAAGTTATCTAGTCGTACCGGGACTTTTACGACACCCTGTATAAGTTTAAATCCTGAAGGGGACTATAAATAAAAAAATAGTGGACATTCGAAATTTTAGAAAGCTTATACATTCGTAGTTTTATTTTGACAACCATTTTCTTCCAATTAAAATTTAATTTCTGAGTATCTAGTGGTCACCTTGAATTTGACCTTGATCTTGACCTTCAAAGTCCTTTGAAGATTAAGTTTATTTTTAGTTTCTCTACGCCTCACGGTTTTCACGAAATTCTGTCATATTGGAACTTTTTGAACACGCTGCGTATTTGCTATAACTTTTTGGGTAACGGTAAACACCCGTTTAGAAATTTCTAATAATATATCGATTGTATTGTGATGATTCTGGAATCACTACGTGCCAATAATCGGAATCAAACCGCGATCGTCTGGACGACCATCATCAGCGTCAACCACTGTGCTATCGACACACTGGCTCTTTCCAGTGACGATTATTCTAATTATGCCCTACACCGACTAGAGTCTTTAAATCCACCAACAGTAGTACCATGTATAAATTCTTAACAGATTATGACTGTGTATTTTATGCTTCCATAACTAGAGTGACATACTAAAAACTTTTTTAACGGGTCAAAGAAATTCGAGTTCATTGTGTAACGTTACGGGTTTTCGTGCCGGATAGGATTTTAGCGGGAAGGGAGAGTGGAATTGGATTGGCCAAATGAATCAGAGAGAGAATTAGATTTAAATGAGTATATTCTTAATAACGTATCAAATTAAGTACAAAGTAGTCGAAAAAAATAATATTCATCAAGACAAACTAAAGCTACGGTAGTACGGACGTGGAGTACGCGGTTACATGTATTGCTCCCGGTAAACGGTGGTGGAGCAATAACGAGCATACGTGTTGCTCCCGGTAAACGGTACGGCTGTGCTGGAGCAAACGCGGTTTCGTATTGCTCCAGGCACGCAGACGTGGAGCAAACGCCGGAATGCGTTTTACCCTCGGTGGGTGCTGGGACGGAGGTGGAGCAGACGCTCGCACACGCACTGCCCCAGGGTAGAGGCGGGGCGGATCGGTAGCGGATATTGTCCGGGTTATCCTGCCACGCAGGCGCACGTCGGCAGGTTAACTCGGTCGACGAGCTCCGGGTGTCGACGTAGGCGCACGTCTTCGCCAGGAACTATGTCGGTCGGAAAAGGTTAGGATTCAGGTGAGGAATCCTCGGTGTAGGATAAGTACATCACGTAGGCTCACGTAGATGTAATTATCCTGTCGGAAGCTCAGGAGCGTTTGTCGGCTCACGACTGCTCCGGAGCTCGGCCCGAGGCGAACTGATCTGCTCCGGGATCGGCGGCTCCTTATATAGGGCCCGCGCATGCGTAGAAGGGGCGCTCGGCGTCGGAATGGTAGGGGCTATCCAGCCTTAAGGCTGATGCGCAATTGAACGGCGGAGAGTGGTCTGGACAAAATCTCGGTTTCCAGGTGGCGCAAACGTCACGCACACCTGAAACTTTGTCCAGCCCTATAATCAACCGAGAGCAAACAAACCATGCCAAGATTGCTAACCCCATGGAAATTCCATGGGTTCCCATGCAATTGTGATGTCAGCTCTCAGTTGCTGACCTATTCTTGGCATTATTTGCCACTCATAAATTGGGTCGCGGATGTGGAACGGAATCTGGACTGCTCGCGCGTTCGGCTCATTCTACAATTGTTCTCCGGTTGTGTGACTACGAGGTCGTCATAATTGTTTTTTCTGATAATCACAGTTCATATCCCTGACATATCGAATATTTTACTTACAAAGAGAATGTACGACCACCAGATTAAAGATCTTGATATAATTTCGGGAAGACCATTCTTTGGTCAAAAAGATAAAATTAGCGATAATGAAAATTCTAATATCTTTATAATTAAAGTGTTAATATGTGGAATAAAAAAATAATGAAAGTATGTAGTAATTAAGATTCAATTCAATGCTGGTTGTATTAAAAAATATTTGTTTTTGAATATTAAAATATCTGAAATTTTGCATGCGTTATTTATAGTCAAGTGTTAAGGATATATAAGATAAAGAAGCATAAATTTCGAACTTTTCTTAAATCCAATTAACTTTAAATTGAAATTCTTGCTATACATTCTAATTAAATTTGAATATACTAAGACTTTGAGTTACTGAGATATTTGAATTTTTTACAAGTCCAAAATTCCCCTAGATATATGAAAAAATCTTACGACCTGATAGCTGGGAGCTCTCTCAATTAGTTTATTTTTTAAGGTGACGTTAATTTCAAATTAGTACCTAGATGATAAGCTGATATTTTTTTCCAATTTTTATGTATTATGCATACTAAAATAAAATTATTACTTATATAATTAATATGTAATAATATATTATTACCTATAATAGGTTGGTTTAATGATTTTATTGATGAAGCAAGAAAGTTAAAGTCTCCTTTTTTATTTTTAGGCTTCCAAATTTTCCGAGTGATTTCTTTTGCCTGAGTAAGTGTCACCATCAATCTTATCGAATTTCTTTAGGAGTGTCAATTGGTTGATTATTTTAATGAACCCTAAACAAAAATTATTCAATATAAATATAAAAATTAATATTATTTTATGAGCTTACTTTAACGAGATTAAACAGGAAAATGGTAATGGTACACAAATTTGCAAAGATGGTTTATTCATAAGACAATAAAGCTTACCTAGTTTTCTTTCAAAACATATAAATATTTATGCTAATACAATTCAACAATAATATATAGACCTCACCTTTAAATATATCTTCTTTCGTAAAAAATGCATTTGATCTGCAATATCTGTTTATATTAACTGCTTGATAGAACTCATTCTAAAATTTATTTTTATTTTACACTTTTAATCCTAAAGATAGTATTAATAACGCAAATTAACATTTCCGAAAGAGAATAAATTAAATCATGCTCTAGAAAAAAAGTGGAATATTATTTACATTATCATCATTACATTTATAATATAGATTTTATTTTTCTATTAGAACAACGCAAGTTTTTTTTTCTAAAAGAACAATATGTCATGACTTTTAATTAAATGTTAAAAACGTATTAAAATATATTATTTTACCATTATAAAATTATAATTTAAGTAAGTTTGATTTACATTTAATATTTTGGCATAGTATTCATAGAGAAATTTAAATTTTAGCTATGTTTTAAGCAAAAATAAGTTATGTTAGGTATTGCATAAGTTAGTTTAACATTTCGCAATTTACTGCAATTTATCACTCAATCTAAAAAAATTAAGAAAAGAAGAAATTTGAAGGAATGGAATGCCAATTAGTAACAACATATTCGTATTGCGTGATCATATCAATATCCTTCCTTCTTATGCTTCTTAAACCTTTCTCTTACTTTGCAGTGGAAAGTCCTATTAGATAGATACGGCGACGAAACAAGCGAATATTTCATTTTGTAATTTGTAATTGATTGTAATAGTAGTGTTACGGGAACGAGGGCTCAGGTCGCATAACTACCTAACACCTTGCATCCGTTGGCTCAAGTAATCGCACCGTTGGTGTCTGGATGAAATTCTCCGTTGGCGAAAAACCGTGGATCGATGTTTTTTCCGTCGCGAATCTGTCAGGGATCCGTGAGGCATTCACAACAGTGACGGCGTACAGTGTTTTATTTTGAACAAAAATGGACAAAATAAAATATGTCGTGATCAAAAAGAAATAGAGACATAAATTTTCAAAAACGTTTTCAACCTTAAGGAATGCTGAATATAGGAAAATTATCTTTATTCACAAAAAATCAATTTTTGACCTTGAAATCAGAGGTCATAGTTTGAACTTTCCGAAAAAATAACTTTATTGTTATTTTCAACATATTAAAATTTTTTTTTAAAAGTGTGTCAAGAAGACATCGTACTTCATGATAGTGTGGAATTCTTACTCACTAAAAACCTCACGCTAGACATTGCTTCGAGTTGACACCCGAGACCATAGTCTTGTCCCTGTATCTTGGCGCGTGTGTCCGGTATTTCTGTGCGCCGTCATCTTGTATGTCTGTGTGTGTGTGCGCGCGCACGTGCGTATTGTATTGTATTTTATTGTAAAAAGATTTATGGTATAACATATACCAATTAGCACGCGCGCACGTGTATGTGTATGTGTGTGCGCGCGCGCGTATATATTTTTACTTCTGTGTACATATGTGTAACAGTTGCTCATTCTATCTTCTTGTTATTTCGCACAGCGTAGGTCTGTGAGAACTTCAGCTGCGTAGGAACTTGTTGCTAAATAGATTTTATCAGGTTCTTCAGTATAATTCTCTGTCAAATTTCGACCTCCCATGTTCTGCACACCTAACTATATCGAGGGCACTCGAAGAACATATTCTCGGCATCCTCATTGACTCCTTTGTGAACACTCAGATAAATCCTCACGTTTAAATCTACAAAGATTTGCCCAGAAGCATCCGTGCTCTGAAAGCATCTGGGTCAGGTAGTAATTTACCTCTCCATGCAGGCGGTTGAGCCACGTATCCATCTGTGGGATAAAACGATTTGCCCATCTTCTGCTGATAGATAAGTCTTATAGCAACTTCCATCGGCACAGGCTATTGGTTCTCTCATTCCTTCTTAATTCCGCTGCACTTAGCGTGATCAATCCTTTTTGCTTGTATAGTGTTGTTTTCTCTTCTACTAGTACTTCTATAAATAGCATCCCTGCTAATTCTAACTTCCACCTACCTTCCCATATTTTGAGCGCATTCGTCCCGATGGCGATGCCGTAGGTGAGTGCTCATTTAATCGTGAATGATAGCAGCACTCTTTTCTTTTGTTTTGACCCTCCAATATTGGGTATTACCTGAGACAGGATGGTCCTAACATTTGACTCCTTAATTCCGGCGTGCACTATCTGTTGCTTGAATTATCACCACTATCACTCCTAAGTAACAGAGAGGTGGTTGAAACGTGAATTCATAGTTACCGACTTTTAGTGTGATGGTTTTCACCTGTCTTCTACTGTTAATCAGTACTGCCTCCGTCTTATGCTCTGCCAACTTCAGTTCGGTCGACTCCATCCACTGACGTATTATTTCAAAAGTTATGTCGAAGATGTAGTTGATTTTCTCTAGGTGTTCCGCCACGATCACAAGGGCCACAACATCCGCGAATGCAACTAGTTCTGCTTCATTTGGTAACTCCAACTTCAGTAGACCGTCGTATATGACATTCCACAGAAAAGGGACTTGAACTGAGCCCTGTGGAACATTATCAGTGACTCTATTTCGGATCATCATCAATATCGTACTTATAAGTAAAATAGCTTCTCACTATCTTCCGTAGGTATCCCGGCACATTTATTTTAGTAAAAGCCTCTATAATGCTGAATTTAACTGAATTAAAGGCATTCTTCGTGTCTATTGCCTTCACAAGGCAAAACTTCTTCATGTCTCTATCTCATCTCTTGTAGGATATCACTTCTCTGATAATAGAAACAACCCGGTTAATGGCATCATGAGTAGAGCGTACTTGGCGAAAGCTATACTGGTTGTCGACCAATTGTGGTACGACTACGGCTTTAATTCTTCCATGGATAATACGCTCCAACGTTTTACTAAGGTGTCTAGTTTACAGAATAGTCGGTAAGATGAGGGCTCGCCTGTGGGCTTTTTCCCTTGGGTAAGAAGAGTCTTTGCTGTTTTTAATTAGCTGGAAAACTTCCCTCCTGAAGCTTCGTTTATGCTCGCTTTCAGCGTTATGTTCGGAATTGTATATGGTGAAATTTTCTTCGCATCGTTATATTCTTTAAAGAAATCAGTTTCTGGCGGTTGCAGAAACAGCTCTGCCTATATCTTCATTAAGAGGTGGGACTAGGCGATGGCATTGGCTCACTTCTCAGCTTCGTCATCACCATTTTGTTTAGTCTATCCCACGGCTCATCCTCGACTTCGTTCAAGAGTTTTTCCCAGGCCTTTTTTGATGGCCTTACTCAGCTTCCGACGCGTCTACTTGTATTCCTTCTTTAGTTCTGCGTGTTTGACTTTCTTTCGACCACGCTGAGACAGTCGCCTTGCTTGCATGCACTGTTTACCTAAGGAGGCGATTTCACTATTCCACCTATACACTGGTGGAAGCCTATTGGCTGCATGCTTTCGTGGAATAATGGGATCGCAAGCCTTCTTTACTCTCGTCATGATGTCATTTGCAAAATTGTTTAAACTAGTTGAAAACGTGAGAAAAGTAATTTTTTCAGAAAGTTCAAACTTTAACCTCTGATTTGAAGATCAAAAATTCATTTTTTATGAATCGAAATAATTGTCCTTTATTTAATATTTTTGAAGTTTTAGAATGCCATTGAATTTGTGTATCTATCTCTTATTGATCAGGAGATATTTTATTTTGTCCATTTTTTTTCAAAATAGAACACTGTACGATGGTTGGATGAACACTCAGCCGGTACTTCTCAAGCAAAATAATAGGAATATAGTTTTTTGCAAAGTAAGCATCCTAGAAAAAGGAAGGAAAAAAGGAAGGAATGCCAAGGTTCCCACTACGTTTACCAAGACCTTTACAAAAGGTAAGAAAGTGCAAATTAACAAAAAAAAAGAAAAGTTTTTAAGCAAAATATTATTAAAACTAATTCTTTCTTTAAAAAGTCATGACGGAAAGTTGAAGCTGATTCTCATAGAAAGTGAGACCAATTTGGGTAAAATATTAACGTGACTCTACTGCGTCAAAGGCGATTGGCTATAGTATAAAGTAAGGCTAGGTCGGACTAGGACAAGCAAATTTTATAAATTATTTTATTAATAACATAACCTACGCATTTGAATTTGAAATTTGTCAATTGAAACTGTTTCCATTCTGCGTTTTACAGTTAATTTGTGACGTATTATTAAATTAAAATAATTTCAATGTTATATGTAATAGAAATATTATTTATTCTTAAGACTATCTTAGTTTAATGTAGATTACGTAGCACGCACGCAGCGCGCTTGAATGGTGCTATATTAAAAAATTTTTATTTATCCCAAATTTAATTAAAATTTTTGTTCATATAATTATAATAAAAATACAATTTTTTGAAAGTTTTCCATAAATCATCACTAAGGGTTTCCGACAAGTTCTTTCAAGATATGTGAGGTGCAGAGCAAAAAGTGATTCTTTTATATTTTATACTTATTTTTATATTGTATACAGTTTTTACGGTTGTCAATACATACAATTAGTAGAAAAGCTTTTTCAGAATTGTTCGGTAAGTCGAAGAAACAGAAAACAGCGGCATCGAAGAAATCCGCAAATGGAGTGCGATTCTGCATGTCATCCAAATGACGCCTCACGGCAAGCAAGCTGCTCACGAATAGTACGTCATTTATTGGTGAAAGCAGCACCGAAAACTCACATATTGCATGCACTCGTAAAACATGCCACAAAATGATTTTCGTGTACCATTCGTAACTTCAGACCTTTTCTCAGTTACTAGAAGCTGCCCTTGCCCTAGTCCCACTGCCCCAGCGTTGCTTGTCACTGAATTAATCGCGTCGCACTCTACTATCTTTAAAACGCAGCTTTTACCATTTAAACCAAATCTCCTACGCTAGCAACGGAAAGACACTCACATCTTTTACCAGTTCACCACGCTCTTCAGCAAGTCCCAACTTTCGACAGAAGTTCGGATCCACTGGCGCTTTTCTGTACAATAACACATGGCACATAAACTTTAATGCGCGACCGTAGGCTACGCCTCATATACTTTGCATAGAGAGCGGTGTTTGTCTCAGTCGGTAAGGTTCTTGCCTCCCAAGACAAACATCGCTTAGGGCGTGGATTCGAATCCCGGAATTCAGTCCGAAATTTCAGAGGCATTTTTAAAGAAATGTCAGCCGGAGTTTTCGGTGACGGGGGTGAAGCTCATAACCGCCGATCGTGCCGAAGAATCGCAATGCACCTGATCTGCAGTCATTTTATTAAGCACAATGATTGTGCTGAATGCATGAGTACCAATAAGGCTGGCTGTTGCGAGTCTCGCTCGGGAGCCTCTCTCGTGGGCTCGATCGGTAAGAGCGAAGGGAATTGATTCGTACTGAGAACTCAAAGGCCTTAGTCTCTTCCGATCAAAACAAGCACCACTGTGGAAAACATGCATGCTTTATTTACAAACACACCGACAACCCCCGTCGCTGTTAAGCCCTGGCAGCATACATAGAGCGACCTTAAATAAGAATTTAAAAAATTGCATAGAACGTCTCCTTTCAAACCTGTCCATGCAATACAGACACGTGAGTATAACTAATGATGTGATAATGGATGACAAAGTTATGATACAGCAATGGGACGAATGGTTCGCAAACTACGGTTTTCGAGTTCAAAACTTATTAAATCGATTTCTGACCATTTAATTGAATACATTATACGCGCGAGCAGCGTTAAACATGGCGCTTCTCCTTCTTACGTAATTTAGGGATCTCGGTGTTTACTTTCCAGTATTCAGCGCAGCGAATCCCATGCAATACTGCACACTATATTGCAGCAGCCGAGCAAATATATCAGTAGTTTCTATTATCATGTTTACTTATCAGTAAACATGATAAGGAACTGTTGGCAATAGTTTTCGCCGAAGATCAATTTCGACCAGATATTTACGGCTGGTCGTTACAGACCACGACCGACTTAAAGACATTCACAACTCTAGAAAACCAGACTAGCGACTCAATCACCTAAAGGCCTCTCGCAGAGGCTAAAATTTCGATATAATTTATCGTTTAAGTAAAAAGAATCAAACTGCCGGCACGCTCCCGCTGAATCCGGCCCTAGCAGAAGAGAAAACAGATCCGGATAAATCTCGATTAGTAAATTTCAGATTAGACACTCCTTCAGCTCGCATCTTTATTACAAAAGCTACCCGAGGTACTAAGGAAGATATCCGAAAAAGGCAAAAATTTTTTAAAGATGACTCGGAAATATTCGAACAAAGACAAGCTAAACACCACAATGAACCATCATCAAATTCCCGAGAAGGCGACACCAAGTCTGTGGTCTTGCGCAACATGTACAGCGAAGGCTTGTTTTTAACGGTACGAACGGAAGAGGACTATTTCTATCTTTGTCAGCTAAAGTAGAATTTCCGTGAATCCAGCGACAAGAAAATACGAATCCGTTGGCGTTTACAAGTATCTAAAAGTGTCGATTATTATTATTTAGGTTACTACTCCGATTGGAATATCCCGCGAAAGCACCAATTACTAACAGTACTGATCAAAATTCTATTGTGATCGTAAATTCAATACGAAGCATTTTTGTGAAGTGCTAAAAGAACCTTAAAAAGGTAAATTCGAAGCTCATATAAAATCATTGGAATTAATTACACAGGTAGAGATGACTCTCTTGGATTGAATATGAAAAGTCATTTATGCACTCCAGTGCATAACTAGCTTAGACTTAAACTTTAAATTGTCATATCTCAGTGAAAAATAAAGATATCGGAATAAACTCCAGTTCATTTTGAAGAAGAAGAAGGCTTATTCTTTAAGATGCATTATACAGTTTTGAAAACAAACATACATTTACTATATAACCTCAAATATACGTAAAAACCGCGTTTTTTGCACTTTTAAGTTAGGATATCTCAAAAACCTAAGGTGATAGAACATTTCTGCTGCCAGCTTCGGTTTCAGTGACCCAAAATCGACGCAAAATGTCCAATCCAAGAGAGTCATTTCTACCTGTGTTATCTTTCTCACAATGTCAAAATCATTCTTCGTCTAGCGCTTGTTGTAGTACAACGTACCTTTTGTTTACTCCCGGCACTTGGCTTCTGTGTGACTCTGTACTGGAGTGTGTTGTTTTTTTCTTTACGTAAATCTTTAAGAGCGGTGAGTATATTAGAACTGAGGCAGATATTTGTCTTTTCTTTCATTTAAGGTGAGTCATATTGCAAGAAATAATCTGCTTGTGTTTGTTCTTTACTTGTATTTTAGCATCCGAGCTAGAGCTAAAGCGTGACGGGTTATTTGTATACAAATAAGAGGTAATCGGTTACTCGAGTTTTACAGAGTTTTAAAGTCCTCAAATTAATTCATTTTTTACTTTATCAAGGCGAATGTCTACTGGGACTAGATCTCAGACTATGAAGAGTGGTAGAGGTAAAAATGAAAACATTGCCACTCCTCTAACTAGTGGAAAATTCAAGCACATTTCAGCCTCAAATAAGGCCCCAAATTCGTCGAGTTCGATCAAATTCCCGCTTGTAGTTGGTTTTTCGCCTAGTACTTTTTTTAGGAAATCCAAGTTCCTACCTATATAGGTAGAAAAAAATACTAGGCGAAAAAATATTACTGAGTGAAGTTCCAGATTGGCGTGACGAATTATTTGTTTATGATAATACATTCAATAAATTCATAATTGAATCAGGAGTCACCGATAATAAAACTTTACTTAGTGACTTTTTCACTTGCTATTAAAGAGCATTTAATTCATAGCTGCTTATGCTGAAGTATCTGCGTAACTCATGGCCAAAGAAGATTGTACTTCAGCTATCATTAAAGCTTGCACTGGAATTACAAAGTCGTATGCAACTAACGTTAAGGAAGTTATGGAGAAGGCTCTTCCGTCTATAATAGATAGAGGATTTCCTGGATGTGTTGAAAAAAACTATGCCCAGAGTGATTGAACACTGAATAAAAGAGATTGGCAATCCACTTCCAAAAACTGCTCCGTATACCGGTAGTTATGGGAATGCAATTAAAAATGCGATTACCACACATGTTTTCAAAGGCACCACAGTCCAAATTTAAAAAAATACTACAAGCTTCACTGTTAGCTCAAATCCAAATTCATCCCAAAAATACAAATCTTTCACGGACTCTAAAAACGCTTTAATGAAAGCGATCGATCTAGCTAAAGCTAATTTAAAAGTTGATAAGATGTATGAAACGGAAGGTAATAATGTACGTATAGAAGCAAAAACGGTCAATTTCAGAAAAATGAATGCACTACTTAGCGAAGCAAATATAGGAGTAGAAATAAAAAGTAGTTCCAAATTTAATCCTCAGATTATAGTTTTCGGTGCCCCTAACAGATTCATAAAGGTTTCATGCATCCAAATTTGGACGGTATACAAAATCAAGATGTAAAAGTCGTGCATATTTTTCTGCCGTCAAAGGACAAGACCACAACTAGAGTTAAGATTGAAATCCCTAGCAAAATTCGATCTCACTTAATTTCACAAGGTCATGTATACTTGGACTTCACATCTCATCATTTTACTGACCATGTTTGGGTAAGACATTATTTTAAATGTCTAAATTTTGGACATCTTGCACGTGATTGTAAATCTAATGGTACTCGTTGCGGTATCTGCAGTGAGGATCGTGAAATGAAAAATTGTCCTAACAAAAAGAAAGAGAATTGCTGCTATAGCTATAAAATCAAAGGTCTATCTAAAGTTTTACATGCAGCGGAATTGTCATCAATTTTACGAGTTTTCCATGTTAATGCACAATCTTTTGAAAACAAAATTAAGCAACTCCGTCAATTCTTTGAATGGGATCTCTATCACATTATTTGTATGTCAGAAACTTGGCTTAAACGAGAGGTATCTGATACTTTAATTAGATTCCAAGGTTATAACGTAATTAGAAACGACAGAATACGGAAATGAGGAGGAGGTATTCTCATTTACGTCAAACAAAGTTTTCAATTTAAAATTATCGGTCAATCTATAAGTTTTGACGAAACGGGAACCACCTTAAATGAATCTCAATATCTTCTGCTTGAAATTGCTACATCTTCAGGAAAACTCCTTTTAGCTTGTTTATACTGTCCACCAAAAGTAAAATAGCCTTCGAGCTTTGAAAATAAAATAATCCAGGTGTATTCTCGATTTAATCACCTAATCGTTACTGGTGACTTTAAAATTGATCCAAGTATTAATTCCACTTACAGTAATAAACTAAATGATTTAATCGAATCTCACTAATTCAATCACAGCCAACACATAATCCGGAGAACATTGCATCCCCGATAGATCTTTGTATTGTTGATGATCTTGAAACACAATATACGTATTCAAATTGTATTAATTAAAAAAACTAAATTTTTATTCTTATTATTATTATTGCTTTACGGCGCTGAAGTCTAGACCGACGCGCTTTGGTACGAGATGTACAGAGATGTGCCCTTCGTGTTTCCAGTTTGTATCGCACGGTCTCGGAGGCGGCTTCCCTAGTGGTCGCGGGGGTCATCCCCACAGACCTTCTAGCCCAGGAGCGGAAGTTCGTCCACCAAATAAAAGGGACTCTTAGACAACTGGTAGGCAAAAAGCAGGCCTGGGAGAAATCCATGGCCTGCTGGCAGGACCGGTGGAACAAGGAATCGCGCGGAAGATGGACTGCCAGGCTGATGAGCCAGGTGGGCCCGCGGATTGGTCGGCAGAACGGAGAGGTAAATTATTACCTTACCCAGCTACTGACTGGCGACGGGTACTTCCGCGCGTATCTCCATAGAATGGGCAAGTTAGCGGACTCCAGCTGTATATACTGTGGGTTCGCCAAAGACGACGTCCACCACACGTTCTTTGTATGCGGGCGGTGGCAAGCGGAGAGAAGCAGACTAGAGGACGATGTCGGTACCCCGGAAGATATCGTCCCGGTCATGCTCGCCAGCATCGAGAACTGGGGGAGGGTCACCAACTTTGCCGAGGAGATCCTCAAGGGAAAGAAGGCGGACCTCCCCTAAGGTAAGCAGGAAGCTTTAAGTAAGTCCCCAATGGTAATCACCCTGGTCCCCTCCCCGAAGTAATGACTAACGGCGGATTCCGGGGCGGGGTTTTGAGCCAGGGGAAGGAGGTCCCCTCGATGCACTCCCGCCGACTCTGGTCTGCTGTTTTAACTGCGGGGCGCAGTTGGCGGGCATGTATCAAGGGGGTAAGGTTATATTGGGTAGGCCGGCACTTCCGTGCCGGAGAGTCCCACACACCAGGGGGCCGGCCCCCTGACGGTCTATTAAAGATTCCCTCTCTCCTCTAAAAAAATGATGATTATTATTAATATTATTATTATTATTATTATTATTATCATTATTATTATTATTAACTCCGCCCCGCCGGGAAACTCCTGGAGAAGCTAGTGAGACCACGCCTCTAGGCGGCGCTAGCAAAATCCGGCGACCTCTCCGAGAGGCAGTTTGGCTTTCGGCGAGGAAGATTCACCATCGACGCTATCTAGGAGGTAGTGGAGGTGGCGAGGAACACGGAAAGGGGAAATGTTTTTCTTTCCAAACGTTAAGTATGTATTATAATAACTATTAAATTATTATCGCAACATTTTTTATTTTAATTCTACCTGTATTTGAATGAAAATATAATACTAATCAATTCGTTACGAACACCTCCATAAAAAAGCATTTCCTGAAGAGTGAAATTCATGAATAAAAAAGAAGGTAATGGTGAAGCAAAATGTCGGTGTATGATATTACAACTAAACTTCCTCTCTCTCTCACTTTCTATCCCACTCTTTCTTCCTCATCCTCTCTCTAACCCTCTCTCCTTCTCTCTCTCTCTCTCTGGCTGTCGAGCGTGACGGATGTATTTTGACCACGCTCCGTGCTATTTAATCAGTTTCTATTATTAAAATTAAAATTTCTATAATACAAATCTGGAGTACTCCTGTAGTTTCAAGAGCTTGGTTTTTTGACTGTTTTGGCTGTGACATTTTTGGTGCACTTAGTTTAGTGCGCTCACGGTGGTACGTATTTATTCTATCATCTCCACTCTTTTCATCTATCAACGATCATTTTTGGCTGATCACCTGCTCTTTGTCACGTTTTAAGCGCTTGCTGCTGGATTCTTTTTCTGGAGTTATTATTTACAACGGACGGATTTTAAATCTAATCTAATCAACTTTTTACATCAACCATCATCTGTTTATATGCGCAACTTGCGACTCTCATCTGTGTTTACGTACACCAAGTAGCCAAGTCTACGCAACTGTCTACCAACACTCATATAACCTGATCAAGACTGGATCTACTCGTCTGCCAATACCACTCTTCAGCTAAGCATATTGAAGGTTTTTAATACTTCATATAATACTTCATTTCAATCGTAAGCGAGATTTTCAATTGTACTGTATCTTAAAATCAGTTGCGCTATGTTTTCTTTCTTTTTAATTTATTCTGTTGCTTCGGGCGTATTGGATCTAATAATTAATAATTATTATCGTTTGAGCGCCATTGGTAGTTTATTCCGAGTGTGGTTGCGGATACCACAGGCGCTGTATCGTGCAATCTT
>JAWWML010017251.1:0-21272 GCA_035047165.1 Ormyrus rosae
TTTGATAATTCCAAAGATTCTTGTTATAATAAAATACATGTTATAATATAAAAGTGTAAATACATTTTTTTTAAATATAAATTAAATAGTAAAATTCTAATTTTGTTTTTTTTGCTCAGGGCTTTTCAGCATCCGCTAACCAACAACCCTCGTTTCGCTCGGGTCGTAAATGTTAGCGGATGCTGAAAAACCCTTCGCTCGTTATCAACATATCAATATCAAGCCCAGCAGACGAAGGTAACCTAAAGGGAGAACGTGCCTTGCACATAACTAGTAGTTCCCGACTAGCAGGTATGAATTAGTCGCCAATTTCGAGCGGGTAGGCAGAAAAATAGTATACACACCCCGGGACAAAACTCGGCTTCACCTCGAGGGGCAATCACTCCGCCGGGAGGGAAAATCGACTTTCGTCCCTAGGTGTGTAATATACTATTTCGTTTATAATAGTATTCGGTTCTGATAATCCAAAATGCGCAGTATTTAACATTATATTTTTCAAACAAAAATTTATTGTAACGAAGTACCATTGAATTATTTACTTTAATAATTGAATAATTTATTTTTATTCTATATCTATAATTATCACAAAAATTATTTGTTCGTTTATATTGAGGTAACCATTTTTTGAGATGCTTTTGATTTTTTTAACTGTTTAGGAAATTATTTTTACAAATATTTTTAGATACCAAAACACGGAGAATTTTCATTATTAGGTGTGTGTAGCATGTGTTTTATAACTAATTTTTGTAATCTTTTATTATTATCAGATGTTATTTCAGCAGAGATATGTTTGTCAATTGCACCTGGTGTCATTAATTTATTATTATAATTTAACGTTACTATAAAATGGGCATGTGGTAAACCTTTTTTCTGAAATTCAATTGTAAATACATACGCTAAAACGAGTCCGAAAACTTCTCTTTTTATAATATCGTCAAGTAAACTATTAAATTTAGTAAGAAATAATTTAACTGTAATATTAGGTATATCATTTGGAGTAGTTCCGATAGGAAATTTTTTCAATCCATTTTTTAATTTTTTCCACTTAGGGTTACATGTCATAGTTATAAATAAATCCGGTCTACCAATATTGCTTACTATTGCCATTGCATCTTGATAATGCTGTTGTATGCAACTAGGACTGCCTATATAAGTTGATGGTTACGTGAATGAATAAATTTCCTAATATTTTTTTTATTTCAAAATTTTCTGATATATTTGACACTACTTATGACATGATCTATTAAACTTTGATAACATTCAATACATAATTGTTTTTTTTTTTAAAAATCCATTCTGTTATTTTCTACCATGATATATGTATGTATAAAAAATTGTTAAGTTAATTTTCCTCCAAATAGTAAAGAATTGATATTCTTTGAATTTGGCTTGACGGTAAACATAACGGAAATACCATTGGGTCTTTGTGATGTGATAATTTATTTAAATGAGTGTATTCTTTTTCGCTTTCTAAAATATTTTTAGGGCACATTCATAGACCATAATTATCTGTAATTCCTGACTTTGAAATAATAGTAGCCCCATATCCAGATGTCAATGGTTTATTATAATTATGTTTTTGATTCGTATTTTGACGAATAAAATATAATTTTTAATTTAATAATTTTTCATTGGTTGTCACTTCTATCCTCCACTTTTTTTATCCTTCACTTCTTTTCAATATTTAAAAATGATGGAATAATTCTTTATTTCATAATTTATTATTTTAACTTTGAATTTAAATTGTGTATATTAAAAAATGCACTTCACAAAAATTTATAAAAATATGAATGTCATTCTGAAATTTAAATTTTTAATTTAAAACTTAATAGCTCATCAAAAGGTCAAAGAAAATAAAAATGACAATAAAAACAAACAACAAGGAAAAAGACAATTAATTTTGTGTCAAATTTTTGTAAGTACATTTAATTAAAAAATATAAAAAAATAGATATTAAAATTATAAAATAACAATATCACAATTAATAGAAAGTATATATGATAATATTTTGAAGTAATAAAAAATTTATAATTTTATATATTGTTTATTATATTAAATTTATGAGGGTGGAATGAGAAAGGTATGAGTGAGGGCTGACGAGGGTGCGAAGCGGGGACCATGGAGGATCTGAGAAGGTATATATGAGGGGGAAATTGAGGGAGGGCTCTCATCCTCTTCCAAATATGCTCAAATTTGTCAGAATTTATCCAAAACATGAGGGGGGGGGGCACTAAAGTGGTTCCTCACTCTTACAAGTATATAATATAGGAATATTTATATATAACGTTATCTAAATACATTTTGTAACGTAAAGTTTCCGCCATGTGGCGACTTTCCGCCTTACGTTACAAAGCGGCTCAACCACCGTGTGCTTACCTTTGTATTTTTAGTTTTGTTGAGCGCCAGGTGCTTTAAAGCACCGAATTTATTAAACACGAAACTCACCTTTCACAACGAGACCTCTTTCCTCAGAGGGAATTCCGCCGAGACTCCTCACCACCGGAAAGACAATGGCGCGATAACCCACGCTGCGGACGTCGCCTTTAACCACTGATTTTCTAATCGAGAACGCAAGCTAAAACCGCTGGGAAGAATGACGGGACACCGGGAAAATAAATCAAAATCAAACGCGATCTATATCTGATTCAAACTCGCTGCTTTATTTAAATTAAAACGCTTGCATACGAACTACCACGCTAGGAATTATTGCTAAACGCGCCTTTCCCGCTCGCGCCGAGAGCAATCGCGAATTTTACTATATAAATAAACCCGAGAAGAATATCACTGGATCTTACTTTGTTAATGCGGGTACGGAGACGCTGTACCTTCCTCCTCACGCTGTCGCACTGCAAAAACTCCTTCACAAATTCTCTCTCACAACACACGTCAAGCTTACACAAAACCAAAGCAACGAATGCACATCCACTCACGTTCACGACCAGGCAACGAATGCCGATAATGACCGCTTCTTCTTCCTCGCTGGTGGTCTTCTTCTTCATCATCAGCGCTGGACGTGGCGCTTGATGATTGGTCGTTGAGCCTCATTGTTCGGTCGTTAATTGCTCGCTAATTCACTGGCGCAGGTATCGAAAGTGGCGCTACGGTGACAAGTGTAGCGACACTTGACACGCTTGACCAGCGCCGCGAAACTCAAAAAAATGTCGCTTGATCGCAGGTTCCGTAAGCGGCTGCGCGCCTTAAAAATAATGCTGTGGGGGAGATCGGCGTGATCGTTTGATCTCCCTCCTCTAAGCGCTTCCACCCGATTGCAGGTATGCCAGCGAATTGCGCAGGCTCACAGACTGCGAGCAAGCGAGATAGAGGCATACGCGCTCTCTCTCGCACTCATCAATCGCAAGCGCCGCTGACTTGGTGAGCCGAGCAACGAGCGTGACGTCATCACTCGCTGTCGTGCGAGCGAAGTCGCCGCTTCGCGTCGGTTGCTCGGCCGGCGCTGATGATCTGATGATGTTTCTCTCCTTTCTTCTTTCGCTGATGTTTTCCAAATCCTTTTAATTGATGCTTTAAAATCCTCTTCGCTGATCTACTAATTCTCTGCATGCTATTTTCTCAATTCTGTTAATTAAATCTAATTGTTTAATTAATTCTTTTAAAACTCTTTTATTTTGAATTTCGGTGCTCTCGGCTACGAGTCGTTCCAGGCGCGGATTCGTCGCCTGTTTACGTCTCGTGGTCACACATTCTTCCACACTATTTACATTCACACTCATACTAACACTCATACTTTGCCTACTTTTTCTGTCGCTGGAATAAGCCTTTTACTCTTTAAATCTTACCTCTACTATTTACATAACTAAATATTTTTTTTACTAATTTTCCTTTTATTAAAATTAATTATAAATCCTATTTTCGTGACAAGAGAATTCCGTCACAATACAGACGAAATTCGTTATACCACCGATTCTGCAGGGATATTATATTTCATCAATCTATTCAAGCGCTCTATGCGTGCTATTTATTTCACTCTAATTTTAGAAATTTTAGATTCATCAAAAACGTTTTTTGTTATCATTTATTTTTGTTTATAAAACAGTAATTGAATGAAATTAAAATATTAAAGATATTTTATTATTACCTTCTTATTTCTAATTATATTTCGCATTTTTAAAGATTCGTTAATATTTAGTATTTTAAATTTTCGAACCCCATAATCAGATCTGAATTTGGTATGAAATCCTTCTTACATTAGTAAAGGCAGCTCGGTTATGGAATTAGATTCCATTCAATATCAGGGACTCAGTGCTTCTTCACATCCGTAATATCCCATAATATCAAGATTAGCCTATTACGCTGGGCCTCTTTTTTGTGCTACAGTACAAATACGATACTAACAGCTATTACGTTCTATTACGTTTTATCTGGATTTATTTCTACCAATCTTCACTTTTTTAAGGAGCTAGTATAATTCAAGTGCACTTTATGAGCGTTAAATTTTATTCTTTCCCTAAATATATTCCTAACAAATTGAAATATTAAAAACAAAAAAAAATTAAAAATAAAATTTAAATTAAAAACAATTCAGAACTAATCAAGTTGCGAGTTGAAACGAAAAAGGAATAGTCGAATAAGGTAGTTAAAAGTTTCCTGTCCTGGATTATTATTTTAAATTGACCATTTAAAATTACATATTTGAAAACCCATTTCACTAAATTTTCAGACTCAGAGGTGCCTATAATCATAGAGGACATCTCTCTCATTAACTAATTTATCCTGATTGCAATTTTACTTCAAAAATTTAAAGAAATTCATGGAAGATAGTATTTTTGTCTCTAATTCCTTGAATTTTTTCAAATTTGTTGAAGCAAAGCTGAGCTCAGGAAAAAAAATATTAGTTTTCTAACCTATAAATTAGTTACTAGCCATTTGTTTGGCAAACTTCTAACTAACTATTTTCGATGTATTTTTTTAATACCTTTTTCTGAATTACCTAAAAACAACTGCGTCATAGCCAAAAATGCAAAAAAAAAGTTATTTACGATTTTTGGCGGTTTTCGCGATCCGAAGACCTCAAAGATCTTCAATAAAATAACAAATGAATTAAACGACACAAGAAACACTTTAATTGAGGTGAAAAATTCGGTTTTTTGCTACAAAATCTGCTTGTAATAGTGAAAAATTCAAGAAAAACTCGACTTTTTACAATTTTTCGAAGTAACCTTGAAACAACAAACTTGTGCCTTCTAGTTCCTTAGTAGTATAGCTTTGAGGATTCTAGATCCGATTTAGAATCCCCCCGAAGATCTAGAAGCCCCCTTGATCTAGAATCCCCCCTTCTAGAATCAGATCTAGAATCCCCACTTGATTTAGAAGCCCCCCATGATATGCTAGGAGCTTGAACATCGAGCGTAAAGAGCCGGCACAAGGAGCCCCAACACGGAGAGTAAATGTGATGTCGCTTAGAACTCCGCGCGTTAGCCGGCACGCATGCGCGTTCTGCTCGCGCCCGGCAAAACCACACGAAAGTTGAATGGAGGGAAAATGATTCTTTATAGAAAAAAAAGGGGTGAACATTTTAGATGAAAGATGTAAATTACCCTTGCCGAAAAAATGTATGGTAATGCAAACTTTATAAAATAATTCGCTAAAAATTCGCAATAGGGTATTTACGATTGTATGCAAGTTTAAGAACATAGTGCATAAAATTTTCTCGAACGAGGAAGAAGGTTCTGGAAATTTTTTTTTTCCTAGACGAAATTTTTTTTTTTTTTGAGTAAACAGATGCCAGACAACTATGAAGGGCTTATTGTTTTCGTGTATTTTCCAAAATCAGAAAGCAAGAAACAGTTCAGTTTAGTTTGAGCCAGCATCTAGTGAAGTGAGTTTTCTCGCGTGTCCAAAGCTCTGTTATTGTTATTTTATTTTTTATTTTGTGCAAATTTTCATCGAAAAAAAAGAAAGACAAGTAAGTAAAAAGCATAAATTTCTTAAGTTAAAAATTAAAAATTAAAAATTAAATTAATTAATTAATTTTAACTGTTTTTTTTCAATTAGTGGAAGACCTCCGTCGGCAACTGGAGGAATTGAAAAGGATGGTGGCGGAGGATCTACCAGCCGGAGCGGTGCTGGAAAATGAGGAGCTACTGCAAGACGACGATGAAACGTTGTCTCTCCTCCAGCATGGACAATGGAGGAGCCAAGACCCATTGTCCACTATTATGAAATTTTTAAAGATAACTTGGAGATAAGGGCTAATTTTCAATTTGTAATTTAATAAATATGTAATTTAAAAACTTTCTTAACGCTATTTTTCTTTTATAGGTCTCCGACAAGAAGTCTTTAACTGGCTGTCTGAAACCTTGCATAACAATCAAGTACTCCATCTTCTTGAGTGGATCGAACAACTTTGACTTGTTAAATGAGCGTCAGTCTATCGTAACATCTTCTTTTGTAGAACTTTCCCCACCACTACTTAAGTGAATTTTTTTACGTCACCACTTATAGCATTGTACTGCACGATACGGTCATGCAATATTAAGCAGTAGGCTGACGTTCTGTCTGGAAAATTATTTCTTGACTCAAACTCTAAACCAACATCAACAGGAGCATTTTTTATAACATCGTTTTGCTTTGAGCAATCGATAAAAATGAGTGGCAAGTGCATGATGTAATCTACTTTTTTCAGCATAGCCTCCGGTTTCTTTTCGTAATATACATTTTGAAAATTTGCATACATGTCGTACAGTATAGCATACTGATTATGATTGATATCGAAATTAAGGTTACCGTATGGATAACACTGCGAATTAAGAAAAAGTTTCACGTTACTGACGTTGCAATGATCAAATCTACTGACATTGACGTTTTTTTGAGTTTTTTTATTCGTTTGAAAGCACGGCTTTTCTAACTGATTAGATGTCTTAATAGTTCAGACAAGCTTTGACGAAGTTGGAAGTACAGGATACTCATAAAGTTCTCAGCTTCGGAAACTCATGGTGATTGGTCGATTCTTTTCTATATAATTCAATAGACGAATTTTCTGCTCATTCGAGGCTACTACGTAAGGCACAAGCCATTCGACTTTAGTTAGCTCGATTTTGAATTCTTCGTAAGCTGGAGCATTTCCTTGCAGCGTTTGAATAACTGCATTCAAGCGTTTCTCGATCTTGTGGGTATGAGCTCATGCTTGACGTTTGCTAAAATCTTTCGATAATCTTCGGCAAATCCAAGAATCATACCAAGCGATATAGACACGTCAAAGTATCTATCGTTGTTAGTAAGTAAGTTAGTAAGTTATACGTCTCCTCGATATCCAACCATTCGGCGTTCTCAACAATTAAGTTTTGACTAGGACTGCGAGAAATCCAACCTTTCATTAGAGCAGTCAAACCAACGTTCTTGCATCGGTCAATCTCTACTACATTTAACTCGTATCTAATATCTTCGAACATGTGACAGATGGCGTTATTTACTAGATTAGTATTTTGGACCCCTGTACCATCAGATTTTACTAATCTACCGCAAACGTGCAGTGAACTACGCGAGGGTAGAACGTACAAATCTTGATGCTACATAGCAATTCGTATCTCATCGCTGTTGTTAAAAGCTGAAGCAATATAAGGTTGATGCGCAGGCAACTCGTAATGCGGTACTGACTCATCAAATGCTACAGGAGACTGTATTTTTAGAATTTCTTCCATTTTTCAATATACAGCATAGAATTAAACACTTTATTTTCCACGAACTTTGACTCTGAAACCGAGACTTTTCAGAAGTTTTACGTTTTGCCGTGTTAGCGTTTGACGTGTTAGCGTTTTGCTGGTTCGTCGATGACTGATTCCTTGCGGACATTTTACTTCACTTATATAGCCTCTACCTTCTTTACGATTGTAAACGATACTTATTATGCCTCCTTAAGATGAAGCCTGATTGTAATAATTTCACCACGAAGGTTAACTAAATTTCCGTCTTGATCGATTATGCGAACTTGTAAGTGAATTATGCTTCGTACCGTGACTGGTATATTTTGACCTCGATATATTTTGACTTTTTCGTAAAGTTTCCATACTTAGCAATCGCAACGGCGCCTGAGTTGTCCTCATATATCTTTATAGGTTTACTCATCTTTAATTCAAAATCTTCTAACAAATTAATCAATACTTTCAATTCACTGACTCTGAAAGAGCGATATACTCAGCTGCTGTTGATGACTTAGTCACACTACCCTGTTTTCTCGATTTCCAATAAACAGTGTTACCAAAAAGTCTTATAACATATCCTGTAGTGGACTTTCTATCGGTTTGATCACCAGCCCAATCCGCATCAACAAAACAATCAATCACATCAATATTTTCATTTCTTTTATACGTTAATTTTAAATTTCTAGTTAGAAACAAATATTTTAACACTCTCAATGCGTAGTTAAAGTGTGTTTCATTGTAGCTATTCTGAAATCTACTTAAGAAATTGACACTGTAACATACATCTAATCTAGTCGCTGTGCTAATATATAGTAAAGCACCAATCAAGTTTCGATATTTGATATTGTTTTGTACAGACTGTGTTTTTTCTAATTGTAGATTTTGTTCCATTGGAGTCGAATATAATTTTGCATTCTCAATATTATATTTATAAGCTAGTGACTCTATGTAATCCTTTTAGTCTAAAGTCATCACATGTTTTTCATGATCATATTCAATATTTATACCTAAGTACGTATTAACTACACCTAAGTTTTTCATCTCAAATCTTTCTGATAATTTGGTTTGAATTTCTTCGATTTTTCTTAAATTTATTCCACATAGAAGTATATCATCTACAAAATTTATAAAATAAATAGTGTCATCGCCATTCTCAAGAATATATAAACAATCATCATTTTTACTTATCTTAAAATTTATCTGTACCAAAAAATCCGCTAAACATTTATACCATGCTCTCGGGCTTTCTCGCAAACCATATAATGGTTTATCTAATTTACACACTCTACCACTTCCATCATCATAACCCTCTGGTTGGTGTACATAAACTTCAGACATTATTTCTCCATTTAGAAATGCAGAATCTACATCCATTTGCATTATAATCAATCCATTTTGACAACAATAAGAGAACATTATTTTTAAAGTTTGAAGCTTTGACACTGGTGAATACAAATCATCCAATATTTCTTTTTGCTGACATCCTACTACAACAACTCTAGCCTTCTTCTTCTTATTTGCTTTAAAAGAAAAAATCCATTTCAAATCTAAAATCTTTTTGTTTTCAGGTCTATCCACTAATTTATAAGTATTATTCTTATGCAAACAATCAATCTCTTTATCCATAGCTTCCATCCATTCTTCACGTTCCAAACTATCAATCGCTTCTTTGTAATTCGCAGGATTATTAGCATTTACAAAATTTACATATATACAAGAATTCGCTACATTTTCACCAAACCTCTCTGGCTTCTTTTTAACTCTACTCGATTTTCTTGTATCAATTTCAATTTTATTTTTATTAAATTTCGAATCAACATTCTCATACTCATACTTAGTATTATTATCCTGATCATTCTGATATTTTTCACTTTCAAATTTTTCTTTCATTTTACTTTCATTAATTTTCAAATTTTCATATTCAAGTCTTCCATTTTCATCACTAAATCCTATCAGCTTTATATCTTCCTCAACAATTTCTACATTTCTAGTTACTGTAACTTTATTATTTATCAGGACCCTATATCCTACATTTTTATATCCTATCAGTATTCCTAAATCAGTTTTTCGGTCCCATTTTAACTTTCGTTTTTCCTCCGGTACTCTTACATAAACTCTACTTCCATACAATTTCAAATTTTTAATATTTGGTTTCTTTCCAGTCAGAATTTCAAAAGGAGTTTTGTTTTCAATTGTATTAGTCAAAGTTCTATTTTTAAGATATGAAGCAGTTCTTATAATTTCCGGCCAAAATCTTTCATGTATCTTAGCCTCTGATAACAAACATCTCGCTGTATTCATTATTGACCTATTAAACCGCTTTGCCGTACCATTCAATTGGTGTACATAAGGTGGACACTGTTCTATTACAAAACCCTTTTCTCTCGCTAAATCAAACATATTTTTATTTAAATATTCTTTACCTCCATCGCATCTTAATTTTTAAAATTTTTTTCCAGTTAATACTTCAACACTGTTAATATATTCTACAAAACAATCATAAACCTCTGACTTAGACTTTATTGTATAAACTTTTGCTGCCTTACTGTAATCATCAATAACCCAACTATTGGTTGAGGACCATTTACATCAGTGTGAACAATCTCTAATAAATCTTTCGCTTGGCTTCTGTCATTTTCAAAACTCAAATTATGCATCTTATTTTCTATGCATGTACTGCATTTAAAATATTCAGACTCTAATTCAATAGGTAATCCCTCGACTAATTTATTCTTGCACATGTTTTCTAGGTATTTAAAATTAATGTGCCCTAACATTCTATGATATTTTTCTTTTGATGTTATGTTTTTACTTTTCTGAGTCATATTTGCTTCTACAGTTTCTACAAAGCTAATCATATGATACAAGTTGTTTTCTTTTACAGCGATTGCAATCAACTGATCATTTTCATTATAGATATCACATGAATTTTTGAATGAAACTATTTTATTTTTCTCTGTTACTTTACCATAACTAATCATATTACAATCCATATCTTTTACATAATAAATATTTGGAATTTTTATATGTTTCTTTTCGCCATTCACAATAAAATAAGTTTCTACTGTACCTATCTTAGTTGCTTTAGAGTATTTACCATTTGCTACTTTTACACCTACAGGAGATTTCAAATCCATAGAATTATAAAAATACAAAGTATTATTTACTATATGATCCGTGCAACCACTATCAAGTATCCACTCTATTTTCAAATCATTATATTCACTCGATTCAACCTTCATACTTTCAATGTTTACATTAGTTTTAACCTCTACATTAAACGAGCTCGCATGTCTCTCGCTATTATGCGCACTGTAACAGTCACCTTCTTGTTGTCTGTCTTCGTTTCTCTGCGACCAGCCATAACCTCTGCCTTTTGCTCCGTTGTATCGTTGGCTCCAAAAGCCTCTTCTCATGCCACGTCCGCCTCGGATTCCAGCGCTGCTTGGCCTTTGTTGGTTGTAATTGAACTGCGAATTCGGCTGTCCTTGACGACCGCCTCTTCGCCACTGCGAATCTCTGCCAGCGCCTCTTCTTACGTAATTTCCTCTTCCTCTCGACCGCGTGTTATTCCCATTTGGTTTATAGTCTTCTTTCTTTTCTATTTGGAATGCACTAGATTTTGTACGATGCTGACTGTTCTCACCTTTTTCTCTTAATTCCCACATTTGTATTTTATTTTTAACAAATTCACAATTTTGATCTGTTTATTTTACTGCATCTATCAAATCTCCTACATAACTAAGCGATTCTGGCCGCGTGCGTAGAATGTAGTTTAATTTTTCTTTTTCATTTACTGTTGCACCAGCGTTTTTCAGTTCATTAATCAACTTTTCAAAATCACAGAAAAATAAACTCGCATCTTCATAATCTTTTAATTTTATGCGTTCTAGCCTGTTTCTTATAGATATCTGTTGAGCCGTAGATTCTTTCAAATATAATTGATCAAATTTCTTAAATATTCCATAAGTTGTTTCTTCTTCTCCTATAAACTCCATTTGTTCATTCGAAATGTCACTGTACATGTAGTTCATCGCTTTTAGGTTAGTTTGTTCCCACGTGTCATCATCGTCCGTTGCTGCTTTTTCTCTTTGTGCAGGATCAATACACTTTTTAAATTTCAATAGTAGTGTCATTCTCTTCTTCCAAATATCTTTCGAGATTGTATTCTTGATTGATATCTTTCGAGATTGTATTTAACGTCATTGACTCCAAAGTACGTTATTAATTCCAAAGGCGGTTGAAGATCCCCAAAACTATCGAAATAGAACACATTCTTACCATTTTTACGATACCCACCCAATGTGTTTCAGGTCTGCTAGCGTCATCTAGATTTACAACGGCTGATTCTCGATAGTAAGGAATAATTAATATAATAATAAGGTAAATTATTTCTCATGAATACTTCGAGAAAGTGCGGAATCTTTAATTTCTTTGCGTACTTTTCAATATCTAAATCGGTGAGTGGCTTTTGCGGTAATTTTATATTTGAGGTGTTTTTTTTCTTACGTATTTTTTTCAAACGAAGACTGAACCCTGTTTTATGAGGTTTTAAGAAGAGACCTTTACCGAGTGCTACATCTTCCATCTTTTCATTGTGTCTCGCAGTCTCTTCGAGTTGTTGTTTAGCTGCACTCGTGTCGTTGACTGCTTTTGCTATTCCTGCGGCACCCCCTGCTAATGAACCGACTGCACTCAGACCTGCAAACATAGGTACTAAAAACGATAGAAACCCACCAACTTTCGATGGAATTGGCAAAACTCGCGGAATGATTACTTTCGTTTTACCGCCTACCATTTTCATGGCCTTTCGAGCTCCTTTTAAAGCAGAGAGAATAATTTTACGAGCGTCTTTACGCTTTATCATAGATTTAGAAGCTGCATTTATAATATTCTTTAAATGTGTCGACGATTTTTTTAACCCCATTCCGAATTTCGTTTTCGATTTCATGGCGTTTGTAACAGTGTAAGCAGCTATCTTTTCATCTAAAGGTGCGTCGTTTGACTTAATGCGTTCCCAAGCTCTTTCGGCTAATATTTTGTCTGGTTGGTGTCTGGCTTCAAGATTTTCACGATTTTGCGAGTAAGCTATGTCGTGTTCTTTGCAGGCTCTATCGAGCGGATTAATACCTGGGTCACCTCGAGCTAGACGTTTCGATAATTTAGTACCGGGACCGCAATACTGATACCCACGTAAGTGCAGTTCGACTAAAAGTTTATTTAAGATTTTGTTAACGAGTCCGTGACTTCGTCATCTATGCATGATCATACCTCCTTAAAAGTTAAATCGCAACTGAATCTCAAAGTGTATTTAAGCTCACTATTTATAGTAAAATGAACAGTTATAATCGAGATCTCGTCGCGTTCACATGAATTTCCAGGAGTAGACTGTTTAACTGCCGATAGTGAACTTTGATACTATCGTGATACTATCAATTGCTTATTCGCTCTCATCACTCATCCTAATGGGGTGAGGTTCGAAAATGTATACGTTTATTCGAAACCACTGAACCAATCAAAGTATACATTTTTTAAAGCGATGCTACAACCTTTGGATGGTACGCAATACTTTCCTTTTAGTGAACATGATGAAGTTATAGCTCCGGAAAGTGCGCTACCAAACTCCATAATGATATTTGAGGATGTAGCTTGCGAAAAACAAAACAATATCAGAGTCTATTTTTGCATAGGTAGAGATAAAAATGTAGATTGCTTCTATCTTTGTCAATCTTACGCACACATTCCCAAACATCTCGTGAGAGACAATGTAAATTTACTCGTAATCTATCGACAAGATGATGTCAATTTAAAACATCTGTACGACGATCATGTCAATTGAGACATGAGCTATGCACAGTTTAAAGATTTGTGTTCCAAATGCTGGACGGATGATAAATACGGATTTTTAATGATCAGTAAGGACAGCCGAATTAACGAAGGTAGATATCGAAAAGGATTTTACTGTTTTGTTATAAATATAGCACAATAGTCTTTCATGGAAGTGTGAAGTATAATCATGGCAAATCTTCAACAAAAGAAAAATATACTTCATCAGCTTGTGAAAGCTCGCAATGCCGTGAAACACAAGTATAATTTGCTAAAATTTGGCAAAGATAACTTTGAAAGAGCTATAGGAGAGACTTTCAAGCCTATCGTAGAACCTCTTCAAACACTTGTTGTCGAGACAACGAATTCTCACAAGAAAGAATAGCTGGTTGCCAAATCTGAGGACAAGATTAAAAAGGAAGAGAATGACGACGATAATTTTAATGTAGGTGCTTACTTTGACGCAACTGATACTGTGCAAAACAACACCGAGGACGAGGGTGAAGTAGAGGCTAAAAGTTTATCCAGTAAATATACTCAAATTCTCGATGAGAACCAGACATCCGTCTTGGATTTAGTTTATTTACGGAGTTCGAAAAGAGAATGGAAAATACATGCTCGGTAATTCGCCCGTGAATTTTAATGACAATACGATTGAAATAAACGGAACAAATTATCCGATACGTGAAGGATTAATGGAGCTTCTCGTTAAGAAACATCTTGATCTACAGCACATTACTAACATAGATATAGGAAATTATAAAAAAATTTTAGAAGAAACTAATGCTCACAAAAGGCATTTCGGTAAACGTGAACAAATTCGTAAGTACAATAGTAAAAAGTTTGCTGACATTATAGCTCCAATGTTCTATGAAACTACTAAGAAGATACATACCCCGCTACAAAATTGCAAATAAAAATTCAAGATTAAACTACGTTTATTGGGATGATCCTAACGAACTGGATCGTCTTCGACTATTGATAGCTGAACAATCTGCTGGAAATCACAGTCACATCAATGACATACATTCGATCATAGAAGAATTTCGCGAAGCAGGCTATATATATTGAGGATCTGAGAATTTTTTATTCATTCTCAAAATGAGTATCGTCGTGTTCAGACGAAATCTTAAGCGGCATGAGGGTAGTCGAGGTCCTCTGGGAGTGGGATACAAACTCACAGCCGAAGGTGACTATGTCATGGAAAATAAAAAATTATGTAATTTGAAATCTCCTACAAAGTTAGGGGAAGCTGTGAATTTGGAAACATTACATGTAGAAATTCAAAATGTAATGAATGCTATGTCTGATCTGAAAAGAGATTTGGATGTATTAGATCAACTACTTGAAGGTCACCGGGATGATATCGACAAGAAATTTAAGAATTACGATGCCGATCTTTTTGCTATAAAAGAAATGTTGTTTAGACTTTCTCCAAACATTTAATCTCCAGAAGTCACAGCATTAATATCGAGAGATGATTAGTCGTAAAGCAGTACATATACGAGGCTTAGATGAAACTTGGCAAGCAGATCTCGTGGAACTGATACCTTACGCAAAAGAAAACAAAGGCTATAAGTACATGCTCACGGTAAGAAGAAGTAGCTTTGGCGTTAAAATCTGTCTTGAGCAAAGGACGAGTACCAAAAAACTTAGAAACCGATAGAGGTAAGGAGTTTTACAACAAACACGTAAATAATCTTATGAAAAAATATAAGATTAATTTATACTCTACGTACAGAAATCTAAAGGCATCTATTTGTGAACGATTTAATCGTACACTCAAGAATAGTATGTGGATATAATTCAGCTTGCGGGGAAACTACAAGTGGCTCGAAATTTTACCCGAATTATTAGAAACTTACAATAATAAAAAGCATCGAACGATTGGAATGAAACCGAGCGAAGTTAATTCTTCTAACGAGATTCAAGTGCTGAAGAGATTTTCTCCTGAGATAAGGTCTCTAAAAAAACCCAAATTCAAAGTTAATGATAAAGTACGCGTACATAAAGTTAAACAAGTATTTGAAAAAGGACATACACCGAACTAGTCGACAGAGATATTCACAATTGAGAAAGTATCTCGAACAAAGCCAGATTTGACAGTTCTGACAACAGCTGGATAAATAAATCAGACTTGTAATTCTTTTTTATAAAGAGAAAGTGGAGAGAGCCCCCACCTCCGCTCTCTACCTGTGAGGAACAACCAATTACTCGTCATTTGTGAACCACGTATAGATGATGCACAAATGACTCGGTTTCCCATCCATGAACTTTCTCTTTTTATTTATTGAAAAAACTTTATTTTACAAAAAAAATACATAAATTTATATATTAGAAAATTCAAATTTGTTATCTCCTAAGTATAATAGGCCTAAAGCATACTTATTGCCTTGTCTGCGAGTTCTTCGAATAAATTGTCAAATTGTGGATTGTAGTGCTCTCGATACACGCTCTGGCAAGAATACCCGAAACTCTTGATCCAGTATCACCACTATCTTGGATCCATACTTTGTGCCCACGCGCTTGAAGTTCGTTACAATATACGGCTTATTAAGCTCCAGATCAGCCAGCCTCTTCGTAGTGAGGTAAGCGCCCGCGCAGATATTGTTGAGTTTCTCAAAATCCATTTTAAAACTGAAAAAGAAGACGTTAAAATATGCACTCTTTTATGAAAAAGTAATATACTTACTATGACTAGAGTCCTGAGTCTTTTTGCTTTTTCCTTGGAGGCTCTCCGTTCTCGTCGGTCGAATGAATGAGTTCGATCGCCGAACTCGGTCGCTTATATAACTGTTTCCCTTCCACCTCTGTCCCCCACTCCTTCTTATCCTCCACCAACTGCAGTAAACTTTCTAGAAGCTCCTCGTCCTCCTCGTCGAATATTCGAAAACCCCCACGGTAGAGTATCTGTACTGTACTCCAGTAAATGGCATTTATCGTCGTTTACTGTTTATTAGAGCGCTTAAAGCTATTTTGCTTTGTCTTTCAGTTCTAACTACGTGTAACTAGAGCGAATGCTGTTTTGTTGACATCTCAGTGTAATTTTATCAAAAAGACATTTTCTGTAATTTTCAAAGGTTATGTGTCTCTTTACAACTGAAAACTTGACTCCCTTTGCCTTCTTTCTAGGCTTTGAATATTTGAATTAAGATCGAGTACATCTTATTGCGGAGTCCAATGAATTCTATCATGATTTTACCGCAGCATTCGTCTTTCATCAATCCGATGACTTTTTTTTTCCGTGGGATCCCGAATGGATTATTTTCCGCATAATCCGACGTATCAAACTTCTCGATATCAGCTTTCATTACATCATAAACGTTAATCCCACGAATTTCATATATGAGACTATCTGTATTCGTATATAAAAGTTTACTCTTGTTACCGAATTTTCGCCTCATATAAGAATAATGAAACTCATATATGAGAGTCTTTGATATATCTAACACAGACAGCCCAACGTAAATAGGTTTTGTTACCACGATTAAGGTCTTGCGAGCTGTATGGCTACTAGATTTTCATCAAAGATAGAGCGAGTGTGGAAGTTGGGCTTTGCAATCATTGCCTCTGCTCCGTAGCGTCCCTCCCACTTGTTCACAAGTTTCACATCGACTCTCTTTCTTTCGTTTTCCATAGTTTTTCCGTAAACGGCGTTCATGAGAAGTTTGAAAAAGAGCTTTTCAAACTCATTCTTTGCCTGTTTCCTCTTCTCCGTGTTCAAGTCAACGTAGGGTTTGAGCAAAGGACTTTGGTTGAACTGCAGCGCTCTGTGCACCTTTTTCAAGACGACACCATGCTCCAGTGCCTGCTTGAGAGAGCGGTAATGTATAACGTACCTGTTCTTATTATACAGCGTCGTCATTGGATACTTTTGCTTTGAATTAGGTGGTGCTGTATGTTTGGGACACAGCGGTAAGCCCTTATGGTCGTCGTGAATTTTTAAAAGATATTTTAAGTCCACTTCGAGAGTGTAGCCTACGGGAGAATCGTCCGGAACATTGAAGAAACCTGGAGCGTTAAAATACATCCGTATAAATTATTAGCATCGTAATACATGAGATACTTATCTTCTTCGTTGGGATTGTATCCTTCGTTCATGTACTTATTATTTGCTTTTGCATACCGATTACAGCATTGGCTTACTCCACCTCTGATTCCCCTTTCGATGAATAAGAGCATATCAATGTCGACTAACAATTCTAGCTGCACTTTAGTGTATTTTAACATATAGCATCCCACGTCAAGCCAGGAGTCGTGTAGTAATGTGCAGGATCAAGATCATATGTTTCCATACAAGTCGATCGGAAGTTCTCAAAGACATCTGCTAAGAGGAGAACATCAGTCTTGAGATATAAATCCGAGTACTCACCAAGAGTGATTATATTGAATATATTCCAAATATTTTTTGCATGTTCATAGTCTGCATCAGAGATGTCACTCTCGTGTAACTTACTAAAAAAGCAAACTTTCGAGGGAAGCTCACTTTCACTTAACTTGTCGAAAGAATTCACATAATCGTATGGAAACACACCTTTTCGAAGCAGTAACTTAACTTGTTCCTCCTTGTAACCGTCCACTTTGAATGCTTAGTAGTGATATGAAATTCTGTCAAGTATGAAGCTAAATTCTCCAAAGATGATGACATGAATCTGAACTAAATTTTATAAACGAAATTTATCGTTCCTTGTTCTCTGCAATGAGATGGATACGACCCTCAAAATTTTTTGCAGTCGCAATTTCTTTGATGATAAAATGAGAGTCGTAGCCGGTGAAATTGTGAAACACTACTGGTATAAATCTAGCGTCTTTAAAGTTGATATTGCAGGAGTTATGAGCGGCTCCTCTAAATCGTCCTGTCAGATGACAATGATCTCTTACTTTCTTGTCTTCCAAAGTGAATTTTTTACCACATATATGACAGGATGACGCTTTATTAAAAGTCTGCAGATCTTGAACTGAGAGATTCATATCCTTGGGTTCATCATGCAACTGTTGTAGTTCCCTCGCAAACTCTTGAAGATTTTTTGTGAACCACTCGGCAGGTGTTTCCGTATTATTCTCTTCTTGCCTGTAGCTACGATAAAACGATTTTGTGTGGTCAAAACTACATTTCAGATAGAAACCAATACTATAGGCTTGGTGCTGCTAGAATGCTTGTACATCACCTTCGACTGATTTCAGCAAACACTCAAAATCAGCGTAAATAATGTAAGGCACTTTCAGGCAACGATTAAAATTTTTAAATAAAAGTAAGTTGTCTTTTTTAAATGGTAAATTAATCTTGCACTTATGCTCCAGCAGTTTATCATTTGTATAAAAATAATGCAAACATCTGTCACAAATAAAACATTTCTTTTTACATTTTCTTCGTCATCGTAAATATCTTGAATTAAGAGCAAGTTTACGTGACGTAATTTCTTAGAAGATGTTAAGTAACATGGTTGTACATTGTAACTATTACTTTGTTTCTTCAAAATGTATACGTTGACTGAAATGTTAAATAAAACAGCCAAATTTGTTATATTCCTAACAAACTAATTTTTACGAAAGAAATTATGTAGACTTAAGTAATACATTGATCAATTACAAATAAGTCTCATGATACTTACTACGTAACTTGCCAGACCCGTTTCATTTTGTTCATGGTATTAACTAAATTGATCATGGTGCTAATTAATGTGATGATTTCTTATAAAATTATATATATATATATATTCAAATGTCATTTATAAAAAAAATTGTTCTTCATTAAAAAAAATAACGTTCAATTACAAGTTACAAAAATCGCATTAATTTTAAAAGTAAAAATGTATGTCAAAACAATAACTTTATATATCATTTCTACATTACATTTTGCATAAAGACTTTTTATAAGTATTTAGTATAATTAAGATACTAAAATATAAAAAAAAGACAAAAGGTGGACAATTTATTTGTCCACGTTTTAACAAAATGAAACGGGCCTGGCAAGTTACGTAGTAAGTATCATGAGACTTATTTGTAATTGATCAATGTATTACTTAAGTCTACATAATTTCTTTCGTAAAAATTAGTTTGTTAGGAATATAACAAATTATTGTATATGTAGTGTAAAATAGTTAAGTAAAGTATTTGATGGACATGCATGAGTGTGAAATAGGTCATTTTGAATATATCTTGTAATTTTGGTTATGAAAATATTTATGAATTGAAAACTTGACTGTTTTACTTGGATTTCATAACTTTTTTAACCTGAGATTTCGTTGTAAGATTATTTATCTACCAACATATTTTAGGTATATTTTGCAGTTACTGTTATTGATACATATATATATTTAAACTATATTTTTACTATGTGATAACATCATTGGAAATATGGAATACATCAAACTCGCCTAACTTTTTACTTTGGTTCAAAGTTAATTTTTTTATAGAGATTTCAGTCCTTTTTAGTAATTTATTTAATATTTTGAAATATTTTAGATATATTTTTTAGTTGCCGCTATTGAAATATTTACATACCCTGGTAGAAATAACAGCATTTTTCATTGGTACAAAAGTAGTTTTTGCGCAGCTTTAATGCTAAAAAAATGTACTCCTGAAAAATGGCCAAAGTATTCTGTTAATTGACATATTTAATATATATATTATTAAACTATAAATTGGCCAAAAACTGCGCATTTTTTATATAGTTTTTGAGCATTTCTATTTAAATTCATAATAAACATTTATCAACTATATTTGCATCTGCCAAGTTTATACGTAATAATTGGTCATTTTTGCTACTCCAGTGAAACTTTAATATAATTGGTCAAAAAAACGTTACATTTAGGTAGGAAAATTGGCCAAAATTAATACCATTATTTGGACATTGTCCCAGTCAAAATAGCCAATTTCTGTTCTAAAAATGTTTGCTGTTTCTACCAGGGTACTTAAACTATATTTACTGTATGATTGCCATCAATGATAATACGGAATACATCAATCTCGGCTAATCATTGCTTTGGTTAAAAGCTAATTTTTTTACGGAGATTTTTTAGAACGACGTCTTTTTCAAAGATTTGAGAAGTTTTAGTCTAATTTTAGAAAATATTGGTATAACCTGTTAACGAGCATCTTTTTCTGTTTAGTAAATTTTTCGTTTGAATTTACAGATATTTCACAAATCAAAAGTTTTTAAAACTAGCTATCATTCCAATTTTGCACTTTGATACAGTCAAACATTATTTAAATAAAATAAAATACTCAATAAAAAGGTACATTTGTTGACATAAGACAAGAAATTAGTCATTGTGTACCTACATTATAAACAACATACAAAAAATGTAAAAATATAAGCCACTAAATGACATCTGAAGTAGCATTTTGAAAAATGAAAATTTTACAAATTTAATTTGGTACACTAAACTTTTTTTATCAAAAAGTAATTTTAGTAGGTGCAATAATTTGCATTACACCGTCGATGCGCCGAAAATTGAAAGATGTTCCTGTAGGTGACGTTTAAGTGTCCAACAACACCTTCAGGGCGACGAAACATCGTCTACAAAGCCACCCATCTGGGGCACCGACGATGTACCGAAAATCGAAAGGTGTTCCTGTGGATGACGTCTAGGTATCCAGGAACACCTTCAGGTCGACAAGACATCGTTTACAAGGTGATTCAATAATAGATTCAATAATTGTCTTATAGAAAAAAATATTGTCTTATAAAAAAAAAAGTATATTGTGCACCAAGGGCGTAAAGTGGGCTTTTTTAGACCGAGTGTGGAGTTTGCAGTACGAGCCGCAGACGAGTACTGCAACCAC
>JAWWML010017272.1:0-21236 GCA_035047165.1 Ormyrus rosae
TAAGGATACCGTTGGATTCAGCAAATTTTTATTTATCAAAAATGCCATAGCTGACTTCTGAACTCTCCGCGCTGGAGCCCCCTTAAAAATACAAATTGTTTGAGTTTAAATCCATTAGCAGATTTTTCTCTGATTGATTTGTCGATTGTGTTCTGAAATGTTTAGTACATCTATGAATATTCGCTGTCAGTTATTATTAAATGGATACAATAATAATGTTTGCAATATTTTATATATAGAAAATCCTTTTTAAATGTAAAATACTGCCATTTTGATATCAATTTCGATCATTCTCCATATTTATACTGCGAATATATTTGTGTACATTTCAAATCTAATTCGAAACCTCAATTTGAATATTAATTACTTGAATTATAAATTATTATAAATTGGAAAATTATTTAAGCACATATGTATTAATACGTTTAATTCATTTACATAATTTCTATAATTTATAAAGCGAAAAAACTTTGAAGAACAATATCGAAATATTCCTTTTTTGGAAGCTCCCCCGTTCAATTTTATCAGTACGTACAATCGCATTTATCAATTGCGAAGTAACATAATTTTGTAATAACTACATTTATATCCACAAAGCCGAGCTACACGTAAACGCGCCTCGAATAAGCTCGGCTTTAGTTTATTGCGAATTTCGTCACGTTTCCTGCATCCGTCCGATAATCTGCGGGCAACGTACGAAATTTAAAGGCAAAAATTCGAATGCCGATAATTTTCGTCCCTCCCCAACGTGCAGCGCCGATATTTTTCGTGACTCCACTAAACGGACGCCCTTATTATCTGTTTCAGAAATACGTGAGCGAGGGATCCACAGTTCGTGACTGCGTGCCGTCATGTGTAGAAAAGGGTAAGAACGATTTTATTTTGCGATATTTCCTTTTGATCAAAGACACGAAGAACAGTGTAATATTTCGGGCGCAAATGTTTTGTATTTAGCTGGAATCTTGATATTAAGAACGTATAAATACATTCTATAAATCAATTTAGGATTTTTAGGAAATATTTTTTGCAATAAATGGATTCCAATTTTAAAAAAGAAAAATATTATTGCCCTGTTTTCAGTTTATTAAGATGATAAATATAGAATTGGTCAGTATAAAGACATATTTCTAAAAAGAGTATGGCTAAAAATAATAAATAAACAAGTAATAAAATTTGTTTTACTTTTTTCTAAAATAAATATCCATGCTGGAAATGTCACGAATCTTTTAAGCTAAAATTCAATAATAATTACGGACTTTCATTGGACAAATTTTTCAACTTGGCGTAGCTATCTTCAAAGGTCAGGTTGCTAATGGTAGTCTCCACGCGGTGCACTCCGTATATAGCTCTCAAAAGATCTAGGTGCGAATTATCAGGGTTTAGAAGTAAATTTACCTTGAGTCGACTGCCTAAAAGACACGTTACCAATATATCTATCAACTATTTATTTTTTCATATAAAACATTGTTTAGAATTTACAACTTTCCATTTCTATGCGTGGCCCTTAATGTAATATAAATATTAATAAAATAACCCAATAATTATGTTCCTACTTATACACGCCTTTTTAGCTCCCTAATTTACCAAATCAAAGTCACGAAAATGATTCGCGTTCGACCCAAGCCATTGCTCGCTACCACGATATGCACCGATCCGTACATCAAATGAGCTCGACAATTCGGGGAATACCGAACTCGTGCAAGTCGTTCGGAATCCGAATCGGTCTGAAATCGAAGGAGCACTGCGCCAGAGTGCTTTTCCAGCCTCGGCAGTGACATCAAACCGATCGAGCGCTCCGCCGCGAACTTTGAATTCGCGCGGCCCGAAGAGGGAAAGCGAGAGAAAGAGAGAGAGGGAGGCTTTCGACGCGCTGCTGCCGCTGCATCAAAGAACTTTATCGCTCGCGCTTTCTCCCTTCAACTCCTGTTCCGCCGCCGCCCGTCGGAGCGAGTTTTCCTTTGAGCCGTTCCGCTCTCTTTCTCGATGCATTCTCTTTCAGCGTCAATCACTTGTAATGGCTTTCCCTTTTCACCTCTCCCAAGCAATTAAATATGTCTTTTTTCGCCTGGCCTAGAGACGCTTTTTTCAAACTGAAATCACTTGCTGTGGACTCGGCGGGGGTAGGAAGTCGCATAAATAATTTGGTATTGTCCTTATTGAGCGTGACGAATGTCATGATTATTTTTTTTATCTGACGCGGGACTAATTATATAGTGCGTGAAGAGAGAATTTTTTAACGATAAACGTTTGAATTTAGTATTCAACATTTTTTTATCGATAATATGTTTTAAAAATATTGTTTTTCTTAATAGTTTACGTTTTCTCTGAATATAGAAAAATTATATGATTATTTTTTTTAAGTTTGCAATTCAATGTAAAATTTAGCTTTTAGCATACTTTTTAACATTCTCCATTTAATTTTATATTAATCAATTGGTACTTGAAGTTGAAATTGAATTTCAACAGAAAAATTAACTTTTAGCTTCAGAATTAAATGCAGCAGACTTTATTTGCCACATTTGCAATTTGGCCTTCTCTTTTTATATACCTACTATAATACCTATTGTTAAAATCGAAAGGTATTGCAAACAATTCAAAAGGGTGAACTGGTGAGTAATTAAACACAAATTACATATTTTAATTATCATTTTTAATTATATTAAACAAAATTAGTGTTATTAAAGTAGAATATAATTTTTTTAATTTTCTATATATATTTTGGTTGTACAGTGAAAAGCATAAATTGGGATTATTTCGTACGCCTAACTTTAATAATTTACTGCTTTTGTTTGAATATAGTTTGCTGTAAAGTTTCACTGAGGTTTATTTTCACGTAGAAATGAGAAACCGTAAATGGCCATTATTTTGCAATATTTTACGAAATAATTTTTTGGTGAGTAATTTTCTTACATTAATACGATCAATAAAGAAAATTAGGTATGCAAATATAAGCTACGTTTAATTATATTCATATAATTTAACTATTTGCATTACAAAATACAGAATTTAAAAAATGAAAATTCTATCAAAACAAACCAATTTCTCAACTCAAATATAAAAATCATTTAAATAGATGATTTAATATAATCAACAGCCATTCTTGTATGCAGGTGTAAAATACTTCAATAAACAGTATAACATATATTCAGAATCAAAGCAATATATCGACATTTTATCGCTTTTCCAAGTGAAAAACAATACACAATAACGATGTCTTTTTAAAGTTTGATGAAACAATAGTATGTTTCTTACTAAGTTTTGCCCCAAATTTTTTAATTAATTCTAACCTACATCATCAGTTATTAAGTAATTATTATTAAATTTTCGATTCCCAACATTTTTCGAAATTAAGATGTGCTAATTAATTATTTAATTGATTGAATAAACGATTTCTATTGATTGCGCAAGTAGTGCACAATCGAGACGGCGGGTTTCTTTGCTTATTCCTGGTCTAAACGCAATCCGAGCGTTAGCCAAACAAAAATAATTCAAAATCCTATGTAATTCCCCGCATCTGCTCGTTAATATTTGTGAAATTACGCAAATACCGAGTAAGTAGCTTCTTCGGTCTTAATTTCCCATCTAGCTCAGTTCTAGGTTTAAGGCGCGCCCGCAGACATTGTCGGAGAGCTCCATCTACGTTGATTTTTGATTAATGGCTGAAGGCCAGTTCATAACAATAGTACTCCAGCTCGGTCACCAGAGGCAGCAAATTCTGTGACGTCACTTGTTTATATGGTTTTTGGGGATCCCCCACTCTGTGATTAGATATCTTCTACCGCAGATCAACTGTAAACACTTAGTCCGAGCAGTTATAAGTATTCTCTTCGTAGAGCGATTTTATGATAGTGCTTACCAATACTTGTGTTTACTAGAAAAAAGTTTGTTTTTAATTTAGTGCTTTTCAACTAATAAGGATACTAATAAGGAGAATATCTGACATTCGAGTCATGAAACTGGTGCAGCCTTGTTTACTTAACTCTTCTCACCTCGTCGATGAGTACTATTGACTTCTTGGGCCTAACCGTGTTCCAGTTTCCACATATACTAATGCAGTTTTGATTGCGAGTGAAAGGTTGCTTCCTCCTAGAGGAAGATTTTTGAATTCGAAAATGGGGTCGGGCAGAGTGGGCACTGCGGCTAAGTTGGGCACTCAAATATTATAAATATTAATGAATGTAAAAATGAAATTTTTATGAAAATCTATTAAAAAATGGTTCTAGTATTTTTCTCAAAATTTAGGACCTGAAAAAAGCGTTTAGTAATTAATTAGACAAGATTGAAAATCGAAACTTGAAAAAAATGGTTGGCTTCATTTTTCATTTACTCGGCACAACACGAAAATAGTACTTTTTAAAAATACAATTAAACGTATTTTGTAGTTGAAGTCTTAAACTACAAAGCACCGTTTTTTATTTTAACAAAAAAAGGTTTATTAACAATTACATAATTGATTGAAAATAGTGTTCAAATCAGGCATGATGGGCACCTCGAGTCGGGCACGATGGGCACGTGGAGACTTAGAGCATCGTCGAACCGCCTCTGCGCAGACGCTTAGCTGATATGTCTAACTTACAAAATCACGAGTAAAAGGGATACTAGAATATATTAAAAATAAAAACCTTCTTCTTTTAACTTTTAATAATAACTTTTTTAAATGGTTAGTAAATCGTAATTTTTCGATTAATTGACTCGAAAAGTTAAATTAAGATTTATAAATAAAAAAATATTTATTAAAGTATTATATTGTGATTTGTGAAATATTGACAAAAGTAAATAAAAAATCATATATAAAAAGAAAACATTTATTTATAAAATAAGTAAAAACATAATATATAAAAATTGTTACTTACATATTTTGTTAATTTTTTATAAGTATAATAAAATTTTATTCTTAAAAAAAAAATAAATATTTTACTATTTTATTTAATTTACGCATTTTTTACTTTTATTATGAATGAAAATAAAAAAAAAATTAGAGAGTAGTTCCAGCGTTTGGGTACCGTGCAGTGTGCTCATCGTGCCCGCCGCCGTGCCCAATTCCACCCGCCTGTCGGGCACGTTGGGCATTTCTGAAGAGGTTTACTTTTTCAGTTTTAGTATACACTAAAATTGATTTTATTGATTGAAAAGATGATTTTATATAATCAACAGCCATTCTTGTTTACAGGTGTAAAATACTTCAATAAACAGTATAACATATTTTCAGAATCAAAGCAATATATCGACATTTTGTCGCTTTTCCAAGTGAAAAACAATACACAATAACGATGTCTTTAAAGTTTGATGAAACAATAGTATGTTTCTTTTAATTAAAAAATTTACTATTAAATGCAAATTAGAATAGTTATAACTAATTCTTTTTTACCTTTAGAACACAGAGAATTTCCGAATCGAAAATAATATTTTAATTGGTGCAGAGTTCACGTATGAACTAGATACTAGTAATATAGGTGAAATTTTTTTGGATGCACTTAATAAGAAACCAAACAATGTAGCCCAGGTACACGTTCTTTTTTTAAGTTTTAATGACTTTTTGATTAACTTTAAAACGTAGCGGCAGACAAATTAAAAAATACTTTTATTTTAATTATTCGAGTATTAGATACAGCATTAAATTTTAATAATCATTTAACTTTTTTTTAAATTGAATTTGATGACTCAATGCATGAATTTGAGAAAAAAGATGATATATCTTATATACTTGTGTTATTGCACATTGTTCAGATAGATGTAGATACTGGCAAGCAGACCACTTATGCTGAAATTAGAGATCGAAGTGTGCGCTGTGCCATTTGGTTAAAAAAACAAGGAATTGGTAGAGATGATATAATAACACTTTGTATTGGCCATCACTTGGATACATGCATTCCTATACTTGCGTCATTGTATAATGGGTTTATTTTTAACCCTTGGAGCACTGAAATATCTCCAAGTAATAATTAAGTATAAAGTTTTTAATTAATTAAAAGTGAAGTCAAAGTACAACTTTGTAAATATTAGTTATAGACATATTTTAAACAAGTGTGAAACCAGTTAATATATTAAGCGAAGGATATTTAACTCCACTTTTGACATCATTAATATAGTTTAAGAGTATAAAAATCACTTCTAAATTTTAGCAACGGCACAACGTTTAATGCAAGTATTCAAGCCTAAAATTGTCTTCGCTAGTGAAAACAAAGTCGAAATTCTTCATGCAGCTGCAAAATTGGAAAATGTTGATGTAAAGATTATCGTTTTGGGTAAACATCCCTATGCGCAATCTATAGATGAGATAATTGAGTTGCAAACTAATGAAGAAGTAGAGGCTTTTGTACCTACTGAAATTCAAAACCCCAGAGAAACCGCCGGATTAATAATCTTATCATCTGGTACCACTGGATTTCCTAAAGGTGTAGTCCATTCTTACGATTCAATGCTGAAGTTTATTAGTTGCTTTGATGAGTACCCAATGAAAGATGTGTGTTTATGGTACTCAACTACTGCATGGATTACCGGTACCGTCTATATATTAAACTCTTTTCTTTGGCAAGGAACTAGAATTATTCACTCGAAATTCCATATCGATGAGACATGTAAAATCATTGAAAAATTCAAGGTATGCTTATTAATAAACTAATAAAAATTGCAGAAATCATTTTAATAAAAAAGTTAATTCAGAAAGCATTATAATTTTCTCCGAAATGAATGTCATAACTTTATTTTGTGAGAGATAAAAATAAATTAGAATTTATAAAAAAAATAAAACTATTGCGGAATAGAGGTAAACAAATATACCTATAGTCAAATGACTTTATTTTTTCTGCAGAAAAATATTAATAAATATATTTAAAAATTGAAATAATGTATTGTATTCGTAATATATTGTAGGTTCGTCATATATACCTTAGCAAGGTACTGATAGTTTATTTATGTAAAGCGAATATTTTTGATGAATATAATTTGAAGTCATTGGAATTAATCACAACAGCTGGTTCTAAGATAAATCCAAAAGTTCTGCAAGAATTTAAGCATAAATTCTCATTCGCTTCTGTAATGGAATTGTTTGGTAAATTTATTTTACATTGATTTTTTATTTGAAGATTAACCCTTAGCTGGCCCTTTGGAATCTCAGGGACCTCAGCTTAATTCAATTGAAATTTAAATTAATTCCAAATTATTTTTTTATATTTAAAATAATATTTAATGAAATTCAAAATTCTTGGGAATTGTTATAACAATGTTGTAACAAATTAAAAATATCCTCGTGACAAATCTTTTAATGGTTGAAATCTCAGAAGCCTCATAGAGCCAACTGCATTATATCCAGGAAATGTGTTAGCTAAGGGTTAATTAAACATCAATATATCAATATATTATGTAAAATTAATTAAACTTCAATACAAATGCAATAGGCAATTCGGAAATAGGATGGTGTTATATATATCAAAGACGAAAACACAATGATAATTATTCCCTTGGCTTTGTCAGGCCCAGCGTGCAATTAAAATTTATTGATCTCAATACTAAAGAACCTCTTGGTCCAAATCAAGAAGGTGAACTATGCGTGAAATCAGAAACTCGAATGCTTGGATATTATAAAAATCGAGAAGCAACGAAGGAAGTTTTTGACGATGAAGGTATAAAAATCCTTTCATTAATTCTATAAAAAAGTTAATTTAAATTAGCATGGTAAAAGTATTAGTGTATTACATGTATATAGTACATTATGCACATAAAATATATAAAAATAATTTCAGGATGGTTCCATACAGGAGATAAAGTGTACTACGATAAAAAGGGTGAAATCTTTTATGTTGAAAGAATTAAAGAAATAATGAAGTTTCGAGATCACCAAGTTTCTTCTGCAGAACTTGAAGACGTTCTTTCTTCGCATCCTGGTGTCATGGAAGTGGTAGTGCTTCCCGTTCCTCATGAAGAAGATGGAGATCACCCAATGGCTTTCGTTAAAAAATCACCTGGCTCTAACGTAATGCTTCGGTCAAATTTTTCTATTTACATTGCTAAAAATGATCACATCATTCAATTTTGCATTTCCATTCAGGTAACAGAGGCGGAACTCGTAAGACTATCTGCCACTTTAGGAGAAATGAAAAAATTGTGGGGAGGTGTTCAGTTTCTGGATGAATTACCAACGACTGCTAGTGGAAAAATTTCAAAGGCTACATTACAAGAATGGATTAAATTAAATAAAAACAAATTAAATATCACAACGTGATTTTATTGCTCGAACTTGTTAGGAATGCATTTTAAGTATTCTAATACGTCTGTAAATGAGTTATTTAATAGAATTAAATTTAAATAAAATATCATATTTATATAATAAATAGTGACAACATTTTTTACACAATTTATTTTATTCTGGTTTTAAAAATAATCTATGAACGATTATCTTACCTCAATAATTATAGTTAACTTTGAACGTAGAAATCCTCATTCTACGCAATTATCGCAACTTTTTGCATTCATCAGCTTCATTTCCTCGCATCTGATCCACAGAAAGAACAATTAGCGGCTCTCTCTCTCTCTCTCTCTCTCTCTTCGCTCTCGTAACTCTCTTCTCTCGATCACACCAAACGTTTCTCTCCTCGCTCTCCGAAAAGCGTTGGATAAAAATGTGGGCGGATGAAAGATCCCGTCAATCTTCCCTGAGAGCTTCCATTCGCGAAAGTACTTTTTTCACCGCGAGAGATTCTGCTACGGGACGTTTAGCCTTATACACGCCATGTACTTAGCGGAGCGTTTTTGCCGTCTCTCCTTTTGCCTCTCGGTCTATATCTCTTCGACGGAAGGAGCAGAAAAAACGGAAGAGTGCAATTTTTAGGTTTTACAATAAGTGATTGTTGAAGCGAGTTAAAGATTTTGTCATCGTCTTTTGTACGATATCTGTAAATGCTATTTTAAAATTTGTTCAAATTTAAAATAAAATAAAGGTTACGTTGAACACAAAAATTTTTTGTTCGTGATTAAAATATATCCTTTATTAAATTAAAGAGCAAAAGGCCTCTTTTTTTCCACGGATCGAAAAGTTTTTTCTTTTCTTTCTTTTTTCTTTATTCCACGAAAATTGCGTTAGCGAGGGCGGAATATCGCTAGTTAAAATTGAAATAAATAGAACATTTTTAATAGGTGAAATTTAGTAACATTGAATATCTGTTTGATTGAAAATGAATAATTTCCTTTTCATGTTGAATTCGAGTTTCTAATAATTTAGATTAAAGTTTATCGTTTAAAATTAATTATATTTTAGCAGATAATAAGTTCTCAAAGCATTTTTATTTTTTCTCAAAGTAATCTTTTACAATAAGTTAATAAGTGATACCAGATAAGAGAATAACACGACTGATTCGAATCTCGGCTGTATATTACTATATTTTTTTCACCGATGAACAAAAATGTTTATCTCTCTTTTTATTGCGAATCGTAATGGGCGTTGCGGTTCTATGTGTGTATGCAATATTTTACGTACGACTCAATAGCGAATAAAGAAAACGGAAATTTATAAGCGATAAAAGTATACTATCCAATAAAGGACCAGCTAAGATTTACGAGCCATGTAAGTTGATTCGAGTGATTGTCCAGCAGCATTTACGCGCAATATTTTTCAACTGCTTTCCTGATATTTATCCATTTATAAGACTGGCCATCCGAGATTTTCGAAAGCTTCGTCCGAACTTTGGCGGCATTCCGGAAACTTAAGATCCGTGAAGTTTTATTGCCAAGGGAATTTACGCTATAAGGGTGCATTTACGCTCCGCGTTCGAACGATGCTTCGAACATTTCGAATTGTTGGGGATTCGAAGTTTACAAGATAGGGCACATTTTCATTGCAGAGCTTCTTGGCAAAAGTACAAGTCCATAATTTAGGCGGATAACTGACTAATTTCAAACATTTTGGACTTTATTTACTAATAAAATTAGGAATCTTTGGGCTAATACCGAATTAAATATTGCACTTTCAATTAATCTTTATTTCAAAGTATCATTATAAGTATTTACATAAATTACAAGAAATCGATTAAGCGCACGATGTACATCATCCACAATATTTGCAGAATAATTATCTTTGTAACATTTTGTTTTCAAATAACTGTTTACAGTTATTTGCCTATAGCTTTGAATTCATTTATCGTAATTGATAAGTTGCCTACAGAACCGTGCAAGTTATATCGCAGAATTAAGATAATGATCTGATCAAGTTTTCGCTGTGAAGCAATTTAGCTACCGCGGAAATTCTGCCTACATCATGTTTTCTTGAAAGACATTAAGGAGCTTTTGCTGGCTCATCCCCATTTTGATAAAAGCTGCGTTCTCTCTACTTGACATAAAATTACAAAATTTTAGAAAACGTCTACATGAAACATGTGCTTTTATAAATTCTAAATAATATACACCAGATCAGTTGTGCACAGCAAGTAGTAAAAGAGAATATTTGCAAGAAGTCGATATTCTTGAAAAGCGAATAAAAGTGTTTCTGAAAAAAAGGCAAAAGACTCAATAATAATTAAATATTCTTCCAACAAAAACTTCGGTACAGAACGAAAGTCATATCAAAAAGAAGAAAAGCTTTCCGAATTTGAAAATTGGCGAAAATTCCACGAAGACCGCGTAACCGTTAAAAAAAAAGTAGGTCAGTAAGAGCAGCGGCGAAAAAGCCGAGCGGCGGCAAAGAAAAATCCTCGCGGAGCATCGGGCAGGTACATCGATTTAAATACGCTTCGCTGTCTCGATTCCCCGTCAGGATTGGCTGACGTCCGTGCGATAAATGGCCGCCGCCGCGACGGTCATCGGGGCTGCAAAATTCCCTGTAATGGCGCCGTGTTCGCGGACCTTTACACGGTGTGCCCGCTTGTCACTGACGCGGCGAAAGTGCGAACCGATGTCTCAACGTCAGCAGCAGCGCGCCGAATGAGCACCGAACTCTTTCGAATCCGCCGTCGGTTTTTTTTTTTTTTATCGAGCCGATTTTCGGCAACTGCCACGTTATTTATAGAAGCAAATCTCACCTGGAGCGGTGAAGGACGTCTAGAATAATTGTTATACTATTGCTTAATTAAAATCATATTTTCCAAAAAAAGAATCTTTCGTTTCAGGCGTTAATGAGATTATCCCTGCATGTAACTGCAAAATGATTTTGAATAAGTAGTAATAATTTAAAATGCGTTTTCTGCATAAAAATTATACCTGAAAAATTCAAACATAATTTTCAGTAAGAGTTTTGGAAATAAAGAATAATTACATCTGACATTTTTCATGTAGTTTACTGATGGTTTTTCATAAGCTAATAAAAATGTGTCCCCAGCAAACATTTATGAATAATTTTGAAGCGATCGACATTGATTTGCATTGAATAAAAATATTTTATAGTAAATGATATTAATCAATAAACTTTGTCCCAATTATACTTACTTTTTGTAATGAATTTATATTATTTATATTGATGGTTTCACTTTTTTCATAACCCTATTAAATTACAAAGTTTTAATAATCAATTTTTTACGTAAAATATAAAGTGTCACCGTAAAATGAATTATTCATTCAAAATTGCCTTTCACAAATATTGTCTGCTGCAAGCAAAAGACAAAGCATATTAAATAATTCAACGTGATCTCTCCTCAACGCATTATTGAATCGAAAATGTTGCAAATCGAAGCATAAATGAATTTTGCTTTTGTTAAATATTTAAATAAACAATACGATATACTATTAAACTCGAAAGATGTTAAATTTAAAAATTTTTTTAAAATGATAATCGACTCTTTTTATAGTAAATTAATAAGCTTTCTAGCTTTCAGAGAATGAAATTTTATTTAATTTGGAAACATTTTCTTGTCACTTCATTATTTTATGATTTGGAGCTTAACAAAAAATATAAAATAAATACACCTCGTGGACATTCAAAAAGTGTTATTTATTATTATTTTACGTTTTCTTAGTTGAATTAAAGTGCAAGAAATTGCCTCTGCCATAGCTTATTAATATCTTATACAGTACTTACAGTGTCTGGTGCATAACTTCCGTTGAACGCACGTCCACACAAACTTTCTTCATCTATATCAGCCAAGTCTTGCTAAAGGCCAGCATCGTTGAAAGCTTGTTTTTAATAAAAAATTAAAATAGCAACCCTGCGTAGAGTACGGACGATTGATGCCTGAACCTGACCTCAAGCTTTCCATTTAAAATGCACGAGAAGCCCCTAAACAGGTTCAGCACCGTAATCGGAACATTTACCTTACTTTATTTGTAACGGGTTTTATATATAGGATCAGTTAATTATTTAATCTTTGTTAAAACAATAGTTTACATTTTACAACATTAAGAAACTGAATTGTACAAAAGTAAATTAAAATGAAATTTAAATAAAATTCTCAGATGCATCATCTGCCTTTTATTCAATATTTTTAGTTAAATGAAAATAAATGAAAAAGAAGGAGTTTTCAGGGCTACAGTTTCTCTTTATATTATCAACCCGTTTCTTTTTTCGTGCACTCGGCAGTTTGAACTGGTAAAGAGTTAAAACCGCCCAGTCGAACTAAGTGCTTAATTTTCTATCAGGATTGATGCAATACTTCATTTTCTATCAAGTATTGTATGTGGGATAATTGATAAAGTTCTCTTCTACAAAACCATTTGCCAGCTGATGTGTCTAATCTAGTGGAAAACGGGAAACAAGACAAGGATCATTTATATAGAATAAAATAATTTACCTTTTTAATAATACTTTCTACAAGTAAATAAAATTAGTAAAATATTGTGAAATGTTTACTATATTTAAGTATGTTACATTTTGGAATACAAAGCATAGAAATTGTCCTCATGTCATAAAATATAGTAATTTGTAATGGATCATTTTTCTCCATGTACATAATAATTTGTCTAATAATTGTAAACGCAGCAGGAAGTACCTTTTTACTTGCAAAACCGGGTATTCCACTTACCCAAGTTTATTTTTATCATCTATATTTACATAATCCATATACAGAAAAAACGAGTCCCCGCTATTTAGCTTGAAATCTGAAAGAATGGGGGACAATACCGCAAAAGCTCCTAGGGCCACTCAGCTAAATCAGCCGCTTGTCTGTTACAGAGGCCTGGAGCACGCGGACGTACTGCTGCAAGGAGGACGGCTGCAACGGCTCGTCGGACTTGGGTCCCTCGGCGCTACTGCTCTCGGCGCTGGCGGTCCTGCTCCTGCCGCGTCGCGGCTAATGCTAAGCGGCTCGCGCGGATCGCGGGCTCCTCTTCCTCCGCTCTCTGCCCCGAAGCACTCTGTCTCCTAAGCAGCTGACTCCGGATCGATATCGCCTCCTCCACACGCCACGGAATCATCGACGACGACGACGACCACGACGACAAAGCGCCCTGCTTCCCCAACGAGAGCTGCTCCTCGTCCGATAACCCGGCCGACTTATCTCTCCTTAGCCGATGTAATATCCACTCGCGAGCGAAACTTTTTCTATGGCGATTGCTTATTCGTCGGGACGAGGCAAAGTTTGTAGGTAGGACGCGGCGGCTCTCCCTTCGTTTTAGTGTCAGTCAGAGGAACGAGCTAATTAGGATGGTATATTAAGCGAATTTCATGCTCATCGATTTCAGGTTTCACGGCGAACTCTATATACATATATACGATATTTATGCTTGGCGCAATGCCTGAATATTATATCGATTTGATAGTGCAGTTTTAAACAGTTTTTGTATGGTACGGAGGTAAAACTCATATATACGCACTCTTTTCAAAAGATTTTTAAGATTTCAATGTCAGCAATGTGTCCACTTGTAGTCGGTGTAATCGATCTATTAATTATTAAATTTATGTTGATCAGTTAAAACACTTTTCTTGCAACAGCGTTCGTTTGCCACCGAGATATTTGTTATTATGATAAGGATACAAGTCTTAATAAAGTTACATTAAAAATATCAAATATCTTTACTCTCGTAAAAAAACATTAAACGTTTAAAAGGAAAATATTACGAAAATTTCGAAAAGTAATTAAACCATTAGTAGCAATTAAAATAGTTATTACATTGTAAATTCAAAATTTATTTTCTTACACGCTGATTCTTAAGTGACGATAAATTACCTTTTTGTAAAATTCATAAGATTACATTCAACGTCGACATATTTCATTAGTCAAAAAAATTATTCAAAGTTACAGCCATTGCTAATTAGAATCGATACTTGGCTTAACGGCAAAAGCCACTAAGAGACATTGAACGAAAATAACTGCAAATATGTCGTGTATCCACATATATAAATACTCACTAAAAATAACCGACTAGCTGCAATCAATGCGATTAACATTAAAAGATAACCGGCTGCACCCGAAGTAGACTCGCTGAAAAACTGAATTCTAACCGGATGACGAAGCCAAAATATTTAAATCTATCCGAAAAACTGGCGTCATTATCAAATCTTGGACAATTAATCTCCCGTAAAGTCAAAGCGCAGCAAAAGAAAAGCAATATATATACACCCCTCCGCAAAGTCATAGCGTTTTTCGGGCGCAATGCAGTTTCCTCGCTCTTTCCCCCCCGTTTTTATTCCCTCTGTAAAAGGCCTGGAAAGATCAAAGATCGAAGTCCGCGCGCGTCACCGCGAAAAATATATTTATGAGGAGGAGAGTGAAAGGGTCGATTAAAAGGCGGGCCCGGACGGATAGGGCAGGAATAGCGGTTGACCGGCCAGAACAAAAGCGAGGAGCCGCCGCCGCCTCTTTTTCGGGCAGGCGATCCTCTTTCTAGGACAGCTGCCGCCGCCGCCGCGCGGCAATTTCCATTTTTTTCCCTCTCTCTCTCTCTCTCTCACTTTGTCTCCCCGCCTCGCTTTTCATCATAGCCGGACAGGTTTCCGTCCAGCTCTGCGGGGAGAGTCGCGAATTCAATTTATTCGGAAAAGTTCGCCGCCGCTTTTCCGATCTACCTTCGCGCGATGCGCGGACTGGAGACAAGTAAAGGAATAAAAGTGGGCGGAAGCCAGACGGACGGGGAAATATTGAAAGGGATATATGTGCTGCTGCGCCGAGCTTCGAAGCGGCCGGAAACCGCAAAGTGGATTAGGGCTGGACTTTTCGAAAGTAAGGTAAAGGACGCTTTTGCTTGAATATCTAAACGGGGAATTATCAGTTTTTTTAAAATGGTTCTTTGATCGGTAAATAATGATCTGTCGCATTTCATGAATCGAAAGCAAGCGGACGCAAAATTTCAAAAGAAAATACGTTACAGTCAAAAAAACAGTGGAAATTGTGCTTGAGCATATTTTAGCGTTAGGGAAAAAGGAAATCGTATAATAATAATTGAAACTGTAAAGAATCGAAAGAGCGGGATCAAAAAAGTTGAAAAGTAAACATGAAAGGGCGAAGGGAAGAGGCGGGAATAGAAAGGGACTGGGAAAGTAATTTCAGAAGCGAAAAAACGGGGAGGTCATCGATATGCAATACCAAAGCTTCTCTGTGTCTTCGTTTAACCCCTTCTATTTATGGACCATTTTTCCATCTAGAGGTTTCTCTCATTTCAATTTTTTTTTCTTCTTTCACCGCAACTTCATAATATTCGCACGAAGATATCAGTGAACAATAAAAACAGTTTTACTCTCGAAAAATGTATATGATGTAACGTGGAATTTTTTTTTTCAATATCCGAATGAAAAATTTTTAATAATAGAACTATTTTCTCAGAATCAAATCTCGACATTCAGTTTTGTAATCTCCGGTGCAAAAAGTATTAAGCTTCCTTTGCAAAAAACTTTTGCATTTTAATTGCCGAAAATCCTTCTCTCTCACATCAGCTAGAAAATCTCAATTTTCATTACAAAAAAAACAATTTGAGCGTAACGAGGAGAATCACGTCGATCGAATTACTCCGTTCTTTCCTCCTCTCCAGTTTCCGGCGCTCGAATGGAAGCTCGAATTAAGGCGCCAAATCCGCGAGGGGGGGAGGGGAGGAGGAGAGGGAACAATCGCTCGAAGAAAAGCGATTTCCACGCCAGGCTGCGAGGCGTTTCTTTTTTCATCAGTGTAAATTAACGGAGCAGAGGCAACGTATATAATAACGACAAACAAAAAAAAAAGGAGGCCGAGAATGGGATGGGAGCTCGGGGAGGAAAGGAGGGGAAGGAGGAGAAGACGATCTATATAACACAACGAATCCCCGCGTCCTGGAGAAGATTCCTGGCGTTTGCAAATGGACCATAGCCTGTCAGTGCTGACCTCGTCCGAGTGTCGATCGTCGTTGCGCCACTCCTGTTTTGGCGCTGCGAGCTGGGCTTTTGGCACCTCATTAATCGAAATGCACCGAATTCGCTGGAAATCCGTATATTCAAAATCCTATTTGTTTTCCTTGACGAATAATAATAGTATTGCCGTTAAAATTTTCACGTTTGTTCTTCGCTACAATGCCTCGTCTGTTTTTATCTCTTGCTCATGAATGAGCTTTCGAGCAAGCGTACAAGGTGTACTACCTTCTCAACTTTTTCAGAGCGCAGCACGAACACAATTTATCATTTAATACTAGAAGTACCATCCATCACGTTCTCTTTTGTGGAGTCAAAAAGTTTTCTAAGCTCAAGATAACTTTTACTAAGAAAGGCGCTTTAAAATATTGTATATTTTTCTCGGTGAGAGAAAAAATTATCTTTCAATTTTCATAAATTTAAAATTTCATTTTTCGGCAGCCGTGATCAATACGATAAAGTAATACATTTGGCGTTTGTTACACTTTAATTTGCAGAATTATTTATTTAACTTACCAATACTTTGAAACAAATGAATGTGCCAAAAACCAGATCGTGACGAGCAACTAGTACGAGGAAAGTACTTGACAATACCGACGGTTTTTTAACGATGCCGGATTAATAAAATAATAATTAATTAATTTAATTAATTAATTATTGAAATTACTACTCCTATACTAATAGAAACTAATATTAACATGCTATACAATTATTACAATTATCACGATAAAATTTATAAATAAAAATTGAAAAACCGAATAAGAGTCTCGTTGAAGGCAAATGCCCCGGATCTCGGTGTCATGCCTGTAATATTCTTATCCTTTAGAAGACACGTCTCGTAACTTTTAGAATAATAATTGCGTAAGATTTATTTTCGTATTTGTAACGATTTTCGATGTGCAGTTTTCATTTTAAATGGGATATCCTAGATTGTTTAATATTCACTGTTACTTGAATGAGTCCTTTTAATCATCTCGACATAATGTACCACCTTGTTATTCTATAAAAAAAATTTTATTGAACAATGATAAAAGTTGCTAAATTTGAAATATATTATAATAATATATAAATATGTTTATAAAATTTATTGTAATTTACTTCAATAATATCTATAGTGCAAATGCAATGTTTCATTTTTTTTAACAATAATTAAGAAATTGCTTCTGAATTAATCGTAGGAGAAAATAATCAAAAGTCGAAAAATATTTATGTACTATAAAAATCGCGTGTTTTTAATAGCATCTGATGTTTAAATTTATTAATGCTTAATTCGAGTGTTGTGCTTATTTAAAAATTTATTGGAAAAGCTTGAGCATTTTTAATAAGGTAAACGTTACACATGCAAAACAACTAATTATTATTAAAAATTTCAACTAATCAATTCACGAACAATCGATATTCACCGAACGAATGCATTGAAATTGTTTTGGGAATCGCGCACCATGTAAATCACAATATGTTGCATGACAACTTGTTCCATTTTTATATTTGATCTGAATAATCGAGCAGCCTTTTTATTATTTAATGAATTGATAAATGAAGAAACAGAGTAACTGTTCATTCAAAATATATATGAAAATAGGTGTTTGTGTACGTCAACAATAACAAAAAAAAAAAAAAAAAAAAAAAAATACGATATCTGAGCATAGATTATTCTAAAACAAGTTTTCTCGTACAATTATTATCGAAAATATAGAAAAAAAAGAAACATTTATTTGTGAACAATTGAAACAATTTAATAAATTAGTAAAGTGTAATCTCTTGAAAATGTTGCGATCTCATTAAACGACCATAATGTAAATACACGTATATTTACGAAACTACGACAATGAGCGCATGATTCATTGTTTCGGTAATATTGTTATGGAATAAAAAATCGTTCTTGACTGGCCAATCACCGGGGGTATTTACCTTAGTAGAGTACTTGGAATATGTGTATATATTAAATTATTATTACAAAACGCAGGAATGAAAAGGGCATATATTTAACATCAAACTGCGATTTTAGATAAATCAATAAACAAATCAATACTAAAATAAATAAATTACAATAAATCCAAAAAATTATTAAAAAGTTAAAAGCTACATGATCATTTTATCGGGGAAGAACTCAAGAAAGTGAAACTTAAGACACAGAATATTTCTATTTAAAGTTTAGAATGTCACATTAAGTTTCATCGTTAAAAGTTATATATTATAAATACACTGCATTTATGAGATGCAAATCTAAATAAAAAAAATCAATGAGAGAGTTACCTATTATAAAAAAATGTAGTGCTTCTTGCCTGTTCTTGCGACGAATGCATCATAGCGAAAAAGTAAGATTAAATGAATAAAGTAAGAATTATTACATAGACAGACTTTTTAAAAAATCGTACGATTGTAGTTGCATTTCTCATATACATGCGATATAAAATTCTAGTTTCGAAGAAATAAATAATATAAAAATGAAACTCTGATTCTCTTATATAATATAATAATTATAAAAAGCGAGTCGACGTAACAAAAAAAACAAAAAAAAAATAAAAAAAAACTATCTTTGACTTTTATTGTACCAATAAAAATAAAAAATAAAACTATCTTGTCAAAATGGAAATATGAAAAAAAACTGTTGTTTTCCCTGTAACCTACATACCCCTACCGGCATGAGAAAGATAATGAAAAAACATAAATAAAGAACCACATTCTAAAAGAAGGATCTGATAATATATAAAATATACCTGAATTTACAACTATACGAATGAAAAAGACAGAAGGTACACGAAATTCGCCTCAAGTTTCACAGTAGCTCGTATAACAAAAATAACGATCGTATTCGATTATCTCGAAATGAAAAAGAAAAAAATAAGCGAAAGAGGCTACGACTGACGTCAAATTGCAATGAAGAAAGTTAATCCTCTTTTCAGATGCCTCAGAAAATTATTTCTATTTTGACAATGCTTTCAACCAAAGAAAAAGGTTACAAACTCGTCGGGGAACAATTATCTTAATCAACTTGCATTAAAAACCGCGTAGAAATCACGAAATTCCGGGGAACGATTTGACGTCAGTCGTAGCGGAAGAAAAAAAACCGATGTGCAACTATCACCATACTGTTCTTACGCTATTACTTATATTGTACTGCAAAGATAGTCGATTGCAAGTAATCTTATTACTAATGTTTAATAACTTTATTACACTGTAATCGAAAATCCGTTGGTATAAAGAGTATATATTATATTCATAAAAAAATAACGATACTATATACATAAAGCCAGAAACTTCAAGGCCATATTCTAACGACAATTATGTGCTTCTTAGGCAGAAAGATAATGAATAAGAAAAAAAAAAAAGAAAACCTACACTCACCTCCGAATCTCGTTGATCGATTCTACTCCAAGATACATTAGCTTAGGCCGAAAATATACGCGACAAAGGATGAAATCTAACAAAAGGCAAACCATTTCCAAAGCGAAAAAGAGAGCGAATGAATGACGTGTCCGTAAGCCTGTGTGTGCGCGAACCAGGGGGCGGCGGGGGAGGAAGGGGGCGGTGGAAGCGCGAGAAAGTGCGAGCGTACGTACATGTCTGCCTGGCTCGGAGTGAATGAATGACATGATACAACACTCGAGATCGTCGGCGACCCGCAAAAAAGGCCGGGAGGATGCTCAATTTTTCATTCGCGGCGCGCTGCAGCCTCTTTTTTTTTTGCGAGCGACTCCGCGAAGGGGCCGCAAAGACACGACCAGGACAGGAGCGAGAGTTTGTTTTTTTTTTAATTGCATTTCTCGGCGAAAAAATCCGGACGCACCGTAGATCGCGCATCGCGAGCGAGGGACGGTGAATTATTATTATTGCTTTCGCGTTGTCGCGACGCGTCGCTGCTTACGTTGTCGGGCAGATTTTTGCGTCGAGGCACTGTGTACCGCGGGATGGCGACGTTTGATTGCGGGCCGTTGACGGTTCTTATAAGTCGAATCTTTTCGCCTCATCCGATCGCTATTAGCTTTAAACGAAGCGTAACACGTACCACATAAACGCGAGACAAACTGAAACGTGAAGATTTAGTCACGTAAGCAGAATAAAAACATTAATGTATGAGGAGTTGTACATTTATAATAGACACGCAAAAATAAAAATGAAAACCTCAATCCATTGGAAATGTTAATTTGTCAACCTTGTACCTGAACCTTTTATATTTGAAATTTATTGTCTTTTGGTAAGTACCGCAGACATAAGTCTGAATAATCTAAACTGTTACGTTTGAAATAAAATGTTGTATTATTAAGAATTAGGAATTTTTAAATATAAAAATTACAAAATTTAAATAAGTTGCGAAAGCAATGGTAAGAGAAATATGTTATTTATATAAATTTAATAATAAATGCATATTGCATGCTAATTTATAGATTTACTTATAAGTTTAGAAAATATATAGACATCAAGAAAGAGGCTTTGAATCTTTCAAACCTTTGGACACCGTATTTAAAGAATTCAGTGAAAAAGAAAAAACTTTTTATCCGAAAATATATTGCATCAAAAGTCGAAGTAAATTTGCATGTTACTAGATTTGCGTCAATTTTCTTTTCGAAAATTCCTTATTATTTTTAAAAACTCAATTTATTTTACGTAGTAAAATTGCTCGACTCGAAATTTGCATTTAGCATTCTCGCAATTCAGCAATGAAATACCGGAGACGACAACTATTTATCAATGTCGCGATATTTATTTTAGAATTTATACGCTCTGTCGTCAATTCGGAATTCACAGAGCGTATCGATTCTTTAATAAGTGTCTTCGATACTAAGCAACGAATAGAAGAATTCGGAGAACAATGTAAGTAATTAAAAAATGATTTTTATCTACTCTTAACAGCGTTATTTTATCGAATATTTGTGAATTTCTATTAAGGAGGTTATATACTGACTTTTTCCTCATGTAAAAAGCCTTGAAAAAAAAAATCTGTATGATTATGGCTTCTTTTGATAATATCTATCAAAAATATAGCATATGTTGATCAAATGGG
>JAWWML010017293.1:0-17109 GCA_035047165.1 Ormyrus rosae
CTCTACTTTTATGTAACTAAAACATAGTTACATTTCTGTAAATATATATTATTAAATACAGAATTTTTTTTGTGACTATACCCTACCCTTAAGAAAAACTGATTAATTTTAAATAATCTCATGAATTTTCTCAATTTTTCTTAACATAAAAATAGTAAACCAAAATATTTCAACTTAAAACTAGCTTTAGTCTGGAAAGAGATAAGAAAATAAAGATTTTAAGCCCTATTAGATGACAGTTCATCTATCGGTTCAGTCTGGGGCTTACGCCAAAGCAAAAAATTTGAGATAGCTATATCTCTGGATCAAATGGGCCTACAGTGTTCATTTTGGGCCCATTTGATCACAATAAACTATATTTTTAATATATATTTTTTTATAACTCTTAATACTAATGATTTTTTGTTTCAGGTGATTTTTTAAAGTATAATATAATACCCCCTTAAGGGATTAACGATGTCGAGAAGCTCGTTCATGGTCGTCTACCGCATTTCGTGAACACTCAGACATCTACTTACTACTGCCAATATTCCGTGATTTCCCGAGCTATCGACTTGATATAAAGTGCCGGAAATCCCCTTCTCGCATGCATTGATCTAGACTTTTAGCTTTGATCCCGGGATTAAATCGTTAATTATAACACACTTCAAAAAATTCTGTCTTAAACTTTCAAATGCCTTTGAGTGTTGCTCGCTCCACTTCTATCCTATTTTGTCTTTCAATAGATTTCTAAATGAATTTAATAGATTTAATAGATTTACAAATGTAGCGCGCGCAAGTAGTTACAAAATCCTAAAAAGCTTTGCAGTTGATATTTGTTTTGTGACTCTTGAAAATATGCTATCGCGGAAAGTTTTTCTGAGTCTGGCGATATTCCTTCCCTTGAGAAAATAAATCCCAGAAAATTGATTTTCGTTCGAAAAACTGAGCATTTACCTAATTTGGCAAGAAATCTCTACGACACTGTAACTAGAGAATAAAAGTGTGATAAAGTTGGTGAAGAATTCAGTTTTTCATAGAAGAACCAAGCATATTAAAGTGCGTTTTCATTATATAAGAGAAGTGGCGCAGCGTCGGACCACCTGTTGTGTATGTCGCTTGCTCTCTACATCGTGCAGTCAATCTAAAACTCCTCAGCCGCTCGCAGGCTTCGTGCACGAACTTTTCGCTATTCTAGAACTTACAATTAGATATTCGGGAATTCTTTTTGACCACGTATAAAATACGCTTGAAAAATAATACAAGCGAACAGACTGCTCTCAACTTATTTATCTTTCTTATTTCTTTTTCAATTTAAAAATTATACGGTGTCAGATTATTAATTAAGATGCTAAGTCCCAGTTGATAGAGCTAGAAATTCTGCACCATAAAGTATTGTACACCAAAACTGATTCTGGGTGAATACTCCAGTCCGTGGCCGCATTTGAGTCCTACAATGTCTTACTGCAGTGTCCATTTTCTGAAGATATAATGTACGGGTCGCACGTGCCTCATATTTGAGACTGAGTTTACTAATAATCCACTGCTTGGCACCATTTGAAATCATAAAAAGCTATGCAGCACTATTTATTTGGTGAGGATTAAAAGTACTGGTCGCATGATCTAATATCTCCCGTTTGCGGTCACATGTTATCAACTTCTTTTCTTGGGACATTTAGAGAGAATAATCCATACCGTAGTACCAGCCTCCGTCTACGCCAGGCTTGTTTTCCTGAAAATTTAAGTTACTTATCCAGGCTCTGTTTAGACATGGAATAAAAAATGACTTCCTGAATTTCAAACTTCCTCCTTTTTAGCGTTGGAGTTGTATGTTCAGTGTGCCGCCGCGTGATTTTATTTCACAAGATTATTTCCAAAATTTTTTCTATAAAATATGAAGATCTGAAATTTTAAACAAACATTTATAAAATGTAAACAAACAATGTTGTTTCAAAAAAATTTCGAATTTCGAAAATTCATAACAAAATATTTTTTTTTGAAGTTTTTTTTATTAGTTTATATTTTTTCAGGAAAAAAGAAGACTGTTTTTACTTTTAACAATAAAGTTAGGAATCTAGAAGTCGAAAAATCTCTCAGAATTTTTTGGGAATATTCTTTGAAAACTAGCGAGTTGATCGCCGTTGATGCTCCGTAGTTGCGTGCCCCCCCCCCCCAATTTGACGCGGACTATGAAAGGACCACAATTTCGAAAATTCATAACAGACTTTTGTCTTTCAAAGTTTTTTTTAGTTTACAATTTTTCCTGGATAAACAAAAACATTTTTTTACTTTTAGCAATAATCTTACGAATCTAAAAGACGAAGAATCTGCCTGAATTTTTTGGAAATATTTTAATATTCTTTGATTTGCTAATATTCTTTGAGTACTGGTGAGTTGAGCACAGTTTGCTACTTCGTAGAAGCGAGTACCCCCGAGTTGATACGGACTCGGAACGAACCTCCTTAATTTTTGTAAACATTTTGATGCAAGTCTGTGTTATTATGATAGATATTCATTCACTATATGATTAAATAAATAGTTTTTAAATAATTTGTATATGATCATTTATTTTTGTTGCTGTAACTAGAAAGACGGACAAAATAATTTTTTGTGCATGATTTTTATAGATTTTTCGACGAGCTGTATATATATAAAAAAATTTGTTTTCCTGCTCCGTCAGAAAAATAAAGCAGCTTCTTAATATTTTCCGGTCCAAACTCTTTTGTCAAAAATTCTACTAGCTTTGTATTAAACAAATTAATCAAATTGGCATCATGTGTAACTTTTTCCGAAATCAAAACATGATTTATGTGATGTACTTTATGAAAGAAATTAAATTACGCGACGCCCAGGTAAGCCACAGAGGCCGGCAGTGTCTCATCCGCTGGGCACGTCAAGCGTGAGAGCGAGAGAGAGCGAATGCGAGTGTGTATATGTGTGTGCCACGCGATCTCACGCAGCGAGAGAGCCGCGTGTCGTACGAGACACCAACAGCTACCACGGCAGCGAAGACATCAGCTGTTCCCGAGGAGTGAAGCCGAGTAGGGTAGCGGCCAAGTGTCTGCCACTACGTCCCGTCGGTAAGTGCATGGAGCGCGGTATAAAGTAATAGCGGCCTGGCCCACCGCTGCGGCCTGATCCACCGCAAAAGCTGCCCCATTTCAAAAAGACCGCATAAACTCCGCTCCGAGAACGGGGCTCCGCAGTGCCATCGCTACCCTGCGTCTCCGAGGGAGAAGAGAGCTAGCAACACTGCGGCAGCGAGACGAGAAATCACCGGCAGCTTTTCGAACTCACTCTCTCGCTTGCCAGGAATTCGTGCACACGTGCGATAACGTTGTACTTAATTCGTTTTTCTTTCGGCGATGCGCCACGAAATCACGGTACGGACGAGATGCCTCGGTGGAACGCGTCTTTATTTCTAAGCTCATCTTAAGAATTATTTCTTTTACTTAATTTCGCTCGCGAGTATGATGTTTTGTTGTGTGTGTGTTGCGATTTGAAGCTAGGACCTGATGGGGTGCTGCCGGCTGTGTAACCGCGTTTTCGCGAAGCCTTGTCCCGGGACGAGCTGCCTCGACCCCGCGACTATCAGCTAGCCGTCTTTAGAAAAATGTATCTTGTCACGGGACGAGCGCGGAGGCTGTAGTTTTAGTTCAGTTTTAAGAGCGTGCTGTCTGGCTTCGTAGCTATCTTCATTGTTTGGTTATTTTCTTAAATATAAGTTGCATTCTTTTTTATACAACGCTTTGGCTTTTTCTTGTTTTTGGCGCTTCCCGCTTCTTTCAGCCTACAGCCGAGTATGAGACAGCAACAAGGTAAGAACTACATCGTGTATAATGCGCTCGCCAGTCTCGCGCCGCTTGCTTTCGTGTGACAATTTTGTCGTAGCGAGACGTATTCAAAAGAGTAGAATTTAGAGCTCTATTTCATAAGTGCAAAATCCCATATTAGCAAACGCTACATTACAACTTTTTCACCTTTACGAAAGTATATCATGTACGGATGCAAAGTAACTTGGTTGCTTGCCCAGTGGTGCGACTGTATTGCATTTTGTACGTAGCATGTATAGTTTTCGGCAAAATCTAAACAAACAACGAATTCATTATTTATTACTGTCACGATGGACTGTTTCTCTTTTTTTTGTAGTCTGATCTGAGTGACGTTTCTTTATCGGTGGTTCACCACCGTTCAAAATTTCGTTGATTTTTTTAATACACTCAGATTCTTTCGTTCATCATCAACTTCAAAATTCGGATCAAAAATTGCATTAGCAGCGTCAGAAAAGTCCTCCGGGTCGCTCACTATGTCTTGTTCACATATATCCACACAAACGTTTAGATTCTTTCATTTTCACTACTTTTTCTTTCGATATTGAATTCAATTCGCTTTCACTGAGCTTATAAATTGCTTTTGCACATGGTTTACACCTGTAAAAATTGATAAATTTCTTAAACTTAGCGTTTCGTTTCTTCTGTATCAGTATTAGATTCGATCGCACGTGATTGTGCTTTGCTTTTTTCAAAGGATTACAACACTCATTGATAGGTCCCATCGTGTGTATTAAACTGTTCTGAACAACTCTTCACATACGACTAGTACATTTCGAAACTAGAAAACAATAACAACTCTACGGATTATACACGATTTGCTAAGCGAGAACTACTGCGCTGTATACAAGACGCGACCTCTAGCCAGTGGCTCGTGTTTTTTTTCTATCGATGTTTGTAAATAAAAGACTATCGGAGAGTTGAATTTTCTTACGCATTCTTATAACGGAAAGCCCAAGGAACGTTTTGCGCTCAGAATCAAAAGAATCGAAGCATGAGAACATTATTAAAAATTCAATTGTTTATTTAATAGTTATAAATAAATAAATAAATAAATAAATTTACGAAAATTGTTTATTTCATTTGAAAATATAAACTAAGAATCTCTCATAAAATTTTCATAATATTTCGTTGGAAAGTATCCGAGTAATTAATTTTTTAATTAAAAGTAATTAAAATATTTAAATACCCGTATTAACAATAAAAATGGAATTTTTTTTTTAATTATATTTGCAGCCTACCCAAGTCCTCTTTTCGAGTCTTATACGGCTCTGCATTGTTGCACTTGCGTGCAACAACAGGGACCTACAGTTTATAGTGGATTCCGAACCACTACCTTGATGTTATTAGACACTTGTAAATAAATACAGTGGTGTCAATTTTCGGCAGAGTTCGGGATCGAAACAGAGTCCTTCTGGTTAAAGGTCCGACACTCTACCAACTGAGCCATCGTCACTCAACAATAAAAATGGAAATTTTGCAAAATCCTTTGGGGGTATGTTTAATATTGGTATAGCCATTCATTTGACCTATATTTCATAAAAATCAACGACCTAGTGATTTTTGGGGGTGCTCACTTGACGTGTTTTGTCTCAAAAGAACTTGTTATGTGATTCTGAAAACATAACACTCGGACAGCATTAATTTTTTAAACTATAATCACCACTTGTCTTGAAAAGTTAAAGATGTCTAAAGATGTTCGCACTCGATTGTCAGAAAGAAAAGGAATCTCATTAAAGCACCTGTTTGTAGAATACTGTCAATAAAAATTTGTATCAGCATTATTCGAATAGTACCAGCATCATTACTAACTATAAACCTTCATAATTCATTCCTCTCCAATAAGAGCAAGCTTGTTGTAGTTCATGTACATGATGTACAAGCCAGCATAATCTTTGTAAATGAAGTAATCCTGCGACACTGCTGGAAAGTGCAGATCTATAATAGCAATTGCAAATTACACTTTATAACATTTAAAACACAATAATGTATCAAAAAACACCAATAAGTAAAGCTTGGCGGTGGTTAAAGAGGATCTGAAACAAAAAAATGAAAGTTCTTTTTAGCTTGACAGCTGGAAGTAATAATGGAACTCTAAAATTTACCTGCTTTGAAATAGTAGCACTGTGTCCAGGAGTACTTTCTTTGAAGACATTACATGATTATAAACTTTTTTTTTTTTTTTTTTTGTAAAAATTGAAGCGTTAGATGGCAAACTCTTAGAAACTAATATGTTAAGCTGTGGGCAGTATATAGCGGCTCCAAAAGATCTAGCATTTGAGACTCTACTTCCGTCAGTATAGATCAGCAAGGCAACTCAGCAAATTCGCAAGAAATTCGTTGAATAGGTGGTTTGAGTAGTCCGAATTTTTCAGTCTTTTTCCTAGTTGAAGATTGAAAGGAATTTGATTTATTATTACTCTGTAGTCAAACAGATAACGCGGAAAATGAGGAGTAACAACAAAATCCTTGCATTTTTCGAAAATGGACTTTAAGCAGTTCGTAAAGAGCAGATTTTTAAATTTTGGGTTTTTATAAAAAAACGCTGTGGAACCACTAAAGATTTTGAAGCGTATTAGAACCGGAATTAGAGAGGCAATTGATTCAGAATTTGTTGCATAGGAACTTTGTTCGATTGTATAACAGAGTGAGTTTGGATTCCGCGATCAGAATATTGGTCGGAGTGCTGATACGAAAGCCAAGTATTTTTCTAATAGCGGCAAATTGAATTCTTTCGATTCTCGTTATTAAATCTTTGCGTTGAGGAAAGAAAAGGAAAGATCCATATTCAATTTTAGAGCGTACAAAGCTTTTATACATTATAAGCAGTGTTTCAGGATCAGCACCCCATCAACATCCGCATAAGTATTTTATTATATTTAGTGCTAATAAACTTTTTGCACGAATATACTGTATATGCTGTGTGAAAGTTAAACGGTAGTCTACTATTAAGCCTAGAAATTTTGTAGACTGAGAAGATGGTATTAGATGTCCATCTAGGTTTATGGTTTCTGTATCAGGAAAGATATTTTTTTTATTGAAGTGTATAAAAACTGATTTTTGAGGGCAGAGATCTAGGCCCAGTAGAGAGATATTTTTTTTGGATTGAGCTAAGAGTATTTTCTAATAATAATTTGGGATTAGTTACTGATTTTGAATACGTTTTGCCTTGTCGCAATCAGCGTCCCACCAGGGTACTGGATTGCTATGGACAGAGGGTTTAAAAACTATTTTCTTTGGAGTGTTAGATGTACATGCTTCTGTAAAAGTGGTAATGAAAAAGTTGTATTTTGCAGAAGGCGAAAGCCTTTGAAAATTGGGAGAGCTAAATTCACGAAGTTTATTATCAAGGTGTTTACTAACTTTACCCCAGTTTGTACGCATGGACGTGATTTTAAAAGATTGTTTTGTGTAGTATTCTTTGGTGACGCTTACATAGATAAAAATGGGATAATGGTCAGAACCAAGGGTTTCATCATGAGTTATAGTATGTATTTTGTCAGAAAAGTTTACATTTGATAAAATTAAATCTATATTAGATTTAGATTTGCTGTGAACGTCTATACGCGAATATGACTTATCATTAGGTAAGAACAAACTTTCATCCTCGATTGCTTGTAGCAGTCGGTTACCGTTAACATCGTTGTCTTGGCAATTCCATGTTTGTTGATGAGCATTAAAGTCCCCTACTAAAAGGTAGTTAGTATTTCCTTGGGCTAAGGCAGCAATGGAGTTCCATACAGCTTGCGGAAGGTTGTTTCCAGGAGTGCGGTAACAGGCTATGATGTTAAATTTTGGGGAAGTATTAACAATACTAATACGATACAGTTCTATAGATTCATGGAGTGGTGTCAAATCTAGAATAGAAAATTCAATTTTTTTTCGTAGAAAAAAAATTAAGCCTCCGCCTGGTCTATTTTCACGATCCTTTCTTATTGTGTTAAAGCCAGAGAGAGAAAAATTGATTTGAGATTTTAACCATGTTTCAACACAGATAAGAATATCGAGGTTTTTAGAAAAGTGCTGGAGATCTTCGATGCGTTTGGAGATGCTTCGACAGTTCCAAAAAGCAAGTCTTAACTGTTGGGTGTTGATAATAGACGTCCAATTTTGTTGCAATAGTAGAGAAGGAACTTCCATTGTATTATGTTTCTTCGTCTGTATTTTTCGTTAAAAGTAGAGTGAGGGTTTTTGATTTTCTCTATTATTCTTTTGATTCTGCTTCTAAGGCTTCCAGTTTCCATTAGTGAGTGGATTTCTTCCAACATTCTGGTTAGTCCTTGTATGTCTGAAGTGCAGTCGTGTATGAACTTTGAAATGTGTGTATGACCATATGCGTTGTGAAGAAATTGTGCTATGTCTGTAAAGTTGACTGGAAAGTTCTTTGATTCATCATCAATAACAAATTCTAGTAGATAATTGAGTTTTTATCTCCTCGAGTGATTTAGTTTCTTTTTTTGGTTTTTTAGTTGTAGACTTTGATTTACTGTTTGGAGCTTGCAGATCACTCTTTAGCGTAGCAGAAATTTCTTGAGAAGTCGAAGAAGTTTCTAAACGGATTCTCTTATTTCTAGTCAGAGGCGGAAAAGTAAAATAATCAGTCAGTTTGTGTATAGTATTTTCATTGCTTGACATAGGCGTGTTTGTTTCTTCGATCGAGTCGAGTTCGTAAGTAGAGACTGTGTTGGTCATGTCCGGAATGTTCTCTGGAATGTCTTGCGTAGAAGCTGTAGAGTGAAAAACAGAAGAAATGTTTGTGTTTTCGCTACACGATTTAGCCAAGTGACCTTCTTGTTGGCAAACGAAGCATTTTATTTTGTTCGTTGAAAAGTAAATCCATTCTGTCGAACCGTCAATTTCAATATTAATGGACTGAGGGAGTTTACTCTCATCATTAGGATCCATGTAGAATTGCCTCCTGAAGGATAAAATATGCGTGTAACCCTGATCTACATAGCCAGCACGTACATTGGTAACATGTGATTTAGCTTTAATGCCTAATTCTTTTAAGATGTGTTCCAAGAAACTGTTAGTAATGTTCGGTTTCACATTAGACCTTTTTAGACTGCGAGAATAGAGGTCTAGCTTCAGATAGTATTTCCTCCTTTGCTTCGTTGACTTCGTTGAAGTTTCCATATGCAACTACTTGTTTAACTATTTCAACAGTAGCTAGATTGAACATTCTGTGAGATACGAGAAACATACCTTATATTACTAGGGCCGAAAATAGTTCCGAGAGCAACGGTGTAGTCTTTGGCTAGAAAATTCCTTTGGGAATCAAAAACAATGGCGTGGTCCTTGGTTAGAGATTGAGAGGCAACTTCAGAGTAGGTAGACTGTGAATTTTCATATCTAAATTCGAAACACAATGGGGGAGGATCCCCCTTCTTTTTAGAAGAATCCATTGCGGTGTCTAAAGGCTACCCGAAGGAAAACCCGGGAAGCCGTCGGTTGTATCCAGTCAACGAGTAGATAGCTGTGTATGTCACTGAGGCACAGGTAGACACTATAATAGAACTCGCAACACGGAGTAAAATCAAAACACGTCCGACCTGTAGCACTGTTCGAGACCGAATGGATTATAAACTTTACTACAAAGAATAAACAAACATGTTTAATCTCAACGTATGCTTGAGGCAAAACATTGGGACTAAAAAGTGATCAGCTAACAAAATGAATAGTCTACCGCGGCTACGGCGACCAGACTGAGATGCAATGAGAGCGCTTATCCAAAATCAATAAAGCATAATATATAATGTATACAAAAATGTTTAATAATGTTAAAATAATAATTAAAATATTTTTACAGTGATTTCTTTAGCAAACGTAAATTTTAGTATTTTTAGAAAATTACATTTTAAGCAGTAACTTCTGAAATTTTTTAAAGAGTGTAGCCGGATAAGCATGTGAAATCGGCCCCTCCATGCATTTGGCTGAAATTTGGCCCATATTTTTGTCATATAAAAATTTGACTGTGTACAAAATTTCAGCTTCTTAGCTTCAAAATTAACCATCAAATATCAGAAAATGTATTTTATCGTTTTTCAGACATTGGCAGCAGTTATTTTTGTTATATTTGTATAATGTATGTCGTTATACCAATATGCACATTATGCACATTAGCTACAGGACACTAAGTGCCAAATCTATATCTCATCTTGCATTCAATTTCTAGATGTAATTACATTGCATGAAAACTCCAATATGAATTATCAAACAGATAAGTTTGATTTAGAATTGTATTGCACGTACTGTTAAATTAGAATCATCCTAGACATACTTGTGAATTAGAATCATCTTGCACGATGTGTTGAGTTAGAATTATATTGAACGCGAGCTAAATTAGAATTATCTTGTACTAAATTTCCAAATGGAATTATATTACATCAAAACTCGAATAAGAATTATCTAACATATAAGTTTGAGTAAGAATTATATTGCATGCGCTTTTAAATTAGAATCATCTTGCTCGATGTGTTGAATTAGAATTATATTCTACGCGGTTTTGAGTTAGAATCATATTGAATGCTAATTTGAGATAGAATTATATGCATAGGAGGCGTCGATATAAGTGAGAAATAACTCGCAAAATAGATTTAGCAACAGTTTATACGTGTTAGTATGGGCTGAAGGGGTACGCATTTTATTATTTTGAGTTATTGGATATAGTTACTGCAGTGTTCTACTATATTCTGAACTTTAAACCAACCATTATGCAGGAAAACCCCCGACAATACCTTAAAAAAGCAGTTTTTTTGCATTTTTGACTGTGACGCACCATCAACAAAAATGAGCCAAAAATTTTTTGTTATATTGGGTTCAAAAACCGAGATTGTGGGGCGTACCAGAACAATCTTTGATAAAATCGTGAATTTTAGAGGCAATTTGAAAGTTTTAAAGGACGTTTTACTATCCTATATATATCTACAACATTTTAGAAATAGGTTAATTTGGAGCCTTTTTTTTAAACTTTAACCTCGTTCCAATTTTTTCCCAATCCGTTAAGATTTCACTGAGATATGTCTGAAAAACGATAAAATACATTTTCTGGTATTTGATGGTTAATTTTGAAGCTAAGAAGCTGAAATTTTGTACACAGTCAAATTTTTATATGACAAAAATATGGGCCAAATTTCAGCCAAATGCATGGAGGGGCCGATTTTACATGCTTATCCGGCTACACTCTTTGTGCCTGAAAATTTTTTCCTATGTTTTGGATAAAGTAGAGAATCAAAAAATCAAATAAAAAAAAATTGATACTTTGAACTTATTTCAGTATATAACCCCCTTAATAGGATATGAGTTATCGTCAAATAAAGAAATACGAAATTCTAGAGAAAAGTATAGTAGTTTTGCACACGTCTTATAAAAAAATATTGTTCGATATACGAGTGATAACGTGATGTTAACCTTCGCTTCGCTCGGACGAAAACGGCCACACGTGGGTAAAATCACTTTCTCGCACTTGTATCGAACAATATTTTTTAATACGATGTGTGCAAGGCTTCATTTAGCGCGTGCGTTTTTATTCAAGTGTGCGCGAATCCAGTTTTGTGGACAGATTGTCAAAAACTCTAATTACCTCCTGTGTCGAAAATTTTGAGCGTTACACCCTAATTTTTGGCTTTCTTCATATTTTGGCATAAGAAAACCATGTCCAAAGTTTAAAAAAAATTCGTGATCTGGAACCCGTTTACTCTCCTAGTCAGTAAAGAAATAACGTACGGAAATTTTTTTTTTAAATTAACAAGGGAAGGTTCCCAGGTGATTAGCGCCCGGAGAGGTCTTATTAGGCGGAATGTGTTTTATGTGGTACCCACATTGAAGATTTGCCTATTCTAACCCCTACCTTTTCGATATTTTTTAGTTCTGACTCTTCAAAGTTATGAATTTTCGCCGTTTTTTATGCAATTTTGCACACGTAAATCGAGCAAGTTTTTGTTTAATTTCTCTTTTATCTTCGTCATAATACCTTACACAGTTGTGACTTAAATGGCTATTTTATATCTTTTTGGGGTCACTCTACACGATCCTGATCTTAATTTTCTTCTATGAATCACCATTATAATTATTTTAGAATTTGAATTAATCATCCTATAAATTTTGTAATTATCGTTAAATCACGATTTAGCGTATAAAAAATATTGGTTCAAGCCAATTTTTAAATTGTGCTTGTGGAGTTATTTATGGTAAGGTGCGTTTTATACACATAAGAATCGTACACGTAAACATTGTACACAATTATTTATTATAATATTAGCTAGACTTTTTTTTAATTATTAGATCTAATGGCAAGTCAAATAATTTAAGTGTCACTTGAATTTGTTTCATTAACGATTTGAATACAATTAATGTTTAAATAGATAAAATTTTGACATTGACGTATTGAGATGTGTAAAACCTAAAATTCTATGTATATTTCTCCTTTAGCATTATCCAGAGCCAACGACGGGGATGCAGAGAAATAGAGTGGCTCCATCTTTTTTTATTATTTAAATTTTTTTTTAATTTTTTTATATTTTTTATTTTTTTATTATTTTTTTAAACTATTAGTTTAAGGTTTAAGGATTCGGAGGTTAATGTTTGAGGGCTTAAGGATTGAGGATTTAAGAATTCGGGGTTTTAGGATTGAGGGTTGATGTCCAAAAGCAGAATTTTCCAAATTTTCCGATGCAGGGATGGTTTTCCGCGATTTAAAAAAGTAAAGGCGGTGATGGCGCAAATCTGGCTTTGGATTCGTATGAGTCAAAATACGTTAGGATATATTTTAAGTCTCTGTAATAGACCACGTTCTTTTGTGTGTCTGTGTTATAAGTGTATAAGTGAGGATTATAGTAGCTTCTGGGTGGCCTTGTAGGTTTACTATAATAATTATTAGGTAGTTCAACCAGAGTGGGACTGTAATCGATATTATAGTAAGTATTACGGTTTTACTATAATTTTCTCCCGTAAGGGCTTGTTTTTTATTTATTTTCGTTCTCCATTCTAGGAGAATTGAATAAAATTGTTATTTATGTTAACAGGTTTTTCGAATCGCGTTTTATGTTAAATTTTATTTTTATATCGGTTTGTTAATATTTCTCACAAAAAAGGCAAATCTTACAGGATGATTTTTGTTCTTTAATCGTGAAGATCACATCGATATCGATATGCAATGATTCTGGAAAGTAGTCAAAATTGGTCATCGATACATGCGTTCAAAATTCATGCAGTTAACAAATTTTTTTTTAATTGCGACAATGAAATTATCTTATTGTTCAAGTTTTTCCTAGCACTGATCTCAAAAGACCATTAAGGGGGGGGGGGTGTTAGGATTAATTCGATGAAAAAAGGCATGTTTTCCAGAATTTCTTTTGGCGATACAGACAGTGTTCCACATAATAATGCATCATTTGAACCATATTTTCCTAAATTTTGATTGAAAAATATTGAAATTGATCGAGTGACAGTGAATCTCCGGAGCCGCCCCGAAAAAAAGTTGTTTTGCGGTATACATCATAACTCGCAACAGAATCATCTTAAACAAAAAAAAATCAAAATGCATTTTCTCGAGATAATTGTGAGAGGATTTTTTTTTATTAATGATTATTAATTTTAAAATAATAAATTAGCCGATTTTATGATCAAAAATAGATTTTTTGGTTTCCAATGAAAAATTGAAAATTCGAAAAAAAAATCCTCCCGTAGTTACCTCGAGAAACATCTCCTTTAACAAATGCATTTTGATTTGGTTTCAGATGATTCTGTTGCGAGTTATGATGTATACCGCAAAACAACTTTTTTACGGGGCGGCTCCGGAGATTCACTCGCTCAATTTTCAATATTTTGCAATCTAAATTTAGAAAAATATTATTCAAATGTTGATTTATTATGTGGAATACTGTCTGTATCGCCAAAAGAAATTCTGGAAAAAATGTCTTTTTTTTACCGAATTAACCTTTCCCCGCCTTAAGGTCGGCAAAATGACCCCCCCCTCCCCTTGGATTTCAAAATTAGACTGTAAAAACTCAAAAATACCTAAAAAACATTAGGTTTTTTTTAACGATGTGTTAGTAGCCTTTTGTAGGGATCTATTATGGCCATAAGTTCAAAAAACCGATTCTACATCGTATTTAATTTTTTTACACAGCTTTTTATAAAAATAAAAAAATTTGAAAACATAAAGATGTACATGGTGTTCCGAAACGATATGTCAAGCGGCGGTATGCCTACGCATAGAAGATCAAATTTTAAGCAAAAAAGTTCTGTACCATTTTTTTTCAGCATCATAACGCACGTCATCTAAAAAAGGCGAAACTTAAAGAAAAGAGGCAGCAGTAGAGAAAGAAAGATAGAATTATTGTAAAGAAAACCGAGTTTCACTCTCAAGCGACGATCATGTATTAGTCGATTGGCTTAATTTGTTGATTTTTTTAGGTTCTGAGCCTAAATAAGTGCTTATAAGTCAACAACTGAAAAAACAAAATTTTTAGCGACACAAAATGGAAAAATATCACCAAACCTCTTTACTAATATTTTATTATAATTTTTTTTATTCACATTTCGTCTTAAAGAAAAATGCAATCGTAAAGTATTTAGCACAGTGCTTCTCAAAATTATTGAAATTTAATTAAATAAAATTAAAATTAATTTAATTATATTTTTTTCTATTATTGATATTTAATGCATTTATAAAATAATAACATTTGTAATTTTTTAAGTAAAATAAACTGATCTAATAAATTTTTCGCCAAAGATTTTGTACATACGACAACGCTAATCCATTGTAAATCCAAGATCTCCAACCAGTTTTATTATCTCCATTTATTCTTGCTTCTAGACTTTGGCATAAAGCTTTACGATCATGGCTTCTTCCACTACGTAAATCACATAACAATCTTTTACGACATTCGTCATTACATATCGGTCTCACTGGAGAATTCTTATAATAGTGCCTGAAAAAGAATTTACGATTAAACATCCAAAACAACTATATAATTAATTAGAATTAGTAATAATTGAACAAATACTTGTAATATATATCAAACACATTTAATTCGATAGACATTTTATCTATGAGTGTGTCCCAATCCTTTGGTAAAAGAGATGGCATTTGAAAAACTTGACGTGCACTGTATGATTTGTACCAGATAGGGTAATTATAAAGATTTGCCTCTTTGAGATTCATTACCCAACTTTCATGATCTATAACCATCTGAAAAGATAAGGTTCTGTAAGAAACATTTTTTTATAAATAAAGTAAAAAATTACAAGACAAATCTTAAATATTTTCTACATAATCTTAAATATTTAGCCATATTTTCTCTACGCGCATTCATCAAACATTACATTACAACGGCAACTTGCCTTGGTGTAAATCCATTTACAAGGAAACCCTCTCCCCCCCCAACCCGACCTCACCAATTTCAATAATTTTTTTATATGTTTTAGTACTCGACAAAATAATAGACACACCAAGGGGCTACGAACTCGGTAATCTCATGAAAGATTACTAAAGATTATCTAAGATTAATAAAGATTAAAATTCCTGAAGATTCCGGAAGATTATTTGAAAGTTTTGTAAATCTAAATACCAAAGAAACTAAAAATAATTTCAACGATCTGAGTAGTAATCTATAAGAATCTCAAGTAATCAAATCTAATCAAATTGATAATCACGGAATGGCGAACCTTCTCGGTAGAAGGACCTTCTTCTCCGAACTATTCTAATTTGCAAGTCATCTTACCTATCTATTCGCCAAAATTTACAATTTGGTTTCGCCAATAATTAATCGGAGCAGCGTTCTCTCTATTCCGGCGCGTGATTACAAATTTAATTTCCGTCGGCTAATATTGACTATTTCTGGCTAATTCTGGTTAGTTAATTACGTCTGGCTAAATGTATAAATTGCTCGGAATTTCACCTTATTCGCTCTTTACGTATTTAAGTTTTCTCGATGTGCGCGCGCCTTTACTCATTGTAACGATTGCATCTGCACCTGACTTCGCGGCGGACGCGTCATTGTACACGTCGCCTGCACCGCCAGTAGCGCCATGTGCTCCGCACATGTGTTTTCGCGTGCGCTCGCTGTCTCTCTCTTTCGCCGCGGAGACGACGCTGACAGCCCCCTGGTGTGTTTCGGGAACCTCATAAGTGTCGGTGGTGCTGATGTGCATGTGCTGGTGCCGGTGAATGGCAGCCCGGGAGAGCCCTAGATGTCAGAGGCGGCGCGAGGAAAACATAACCTCTTCCGCCAACCAACACAACCGTGACAGGATGTCAACACCGGATCTGGCTTCTCTCATCGTCAAAACTCCTCAGCAAAAGGTAACCTGACAATTCCCAGGTAAGTATAAGTTTTTTTATTCATTTATTCCTCCCCAGGTAATCAAAAGAGTTTCAGTGAATCCCTTTCCCAATTATCCTTGGCAGTCCAATCCCTTTTCTCTACTTTTCCTTTATCCTACATACCATCCTATTTCTCCTTTTCATACCATCCTATTTCTCCTTTTCATACCATTCTATGTCTCCCTTTCATTCCTTTTCTTTCTTTATTTTATATTCTAATTTTTATTTCTATTTACAGGTACAGTTACTTTCCCTGATGACCGCAACCCTGGATCTTTGGAGCTAAGGAGACGTTGACTTGGTTTGCATCAAGCGACAATTTATCCACTAGATAAGTATTGTTTAATTTACTTGTCTTAATATTAAATATAAACTTCCAGATAATTTAATGCGATTATTTATTTTACAGGTAGTTTCAAAACCAATCTTGTGCTCTTCAAGCTAAATGTAAGTATTCTTTCCAATTATTAGACTTTTATTTATATTATACTAATAATCTCTTTCTTTATTTTTACAGATTTCAATCAACTCAGGATTTCAAGGAGTGCCGGAAGACCATAATGCTTGATAATTCTATAATTCTTTTATCTATGTAATTTGTTTAATTTTCTATTATTATTATATTATTTGAACAATTAATAGATAGGTTCAATACCTACGAAGCCCGGGGGACTATTTAATTGTTATAAACAAATATTTGAACAATTAATAGACAGGTCCAACATCTACGTGACCCGCGGGATTTTTTAATTGTTATAAACAAATATTTAAACAATAAATAAGTAGGCCCGACACCTACGTAACCCGGAGAAGAATTTAATTGTCATAAACAAATATTTAAACAATAAATGAGTAGGCCCCTCAACCACATAATCCGGGGGAGAATTTAATTGTTATAAACAAATATTTAAACAATAAATGAGTAGGCCCCTCAACCACATAATCCGGGGGAGAATTTAATTGTTATAAACA
>JAWWML010017333.1:0-21156 GCA_035047165.1 Ormyrus rosae
CTAAAAAGTTATTATGTGCTCTAAAGAAGAGAAAAATAGATAATCTTGAAACTAATTTTAGTAATCCAGAAGAACCTACTGATTTAACTAAGAGTAGGCAAATTTTGTTTGTTAATTCTTCAGCAAGGAAGGAACTGCTTAAAAACACTCAGTACAGTGAGTGACTGGGTGAGTCGCTTGTAAATTCATCAAGTGACAATTATATATCAGGACTGAAATTGTATATATCAGTGTATCTTTTAATAATAGTACATGGCATCAACGAGCACACAAATTTTACTCATTATATTGTCTCAAAGACAGAAAAGAAATCAAGAAGAATGTGAAGAATGAGATACATTTTTTTAATCTTCAAGTGCCATAGAAGTATTCGAAGTAAAAATTAGCTGGAAACAAATCTCTTAGTCTTGATAAGTACACCAAATTAAAAAAAATATCAGCAGTCATCAGAAACTTCATTAAAAAAATAGGAAGAAGTGTTGATGGTGCTGGGAAATTTAGAACCGCTAAAGTAAGAAAATCTTCAGCGTTTATGAGTGAATCTTTAATCTTGTTTTTCTCAAAATCAACTTTTTCTATCTTCCAAATGTTCCTTACGGGGCAAGTTTCTTTGAATTCAGCTGGAAATAGTGCAAGAAGGTTGGTTCTTATGTTTATAAAAAAGTTACGCAGGCTTTTGTCTTTCAAATAATTCTTCAGTTTTTTATTGGAAATAATATTGGTAAAAATAGAGCATTTTTTCACTTTTTTAATGTTCCGCTGATTCAAAAAGGTCTTTAATTTACATTTTCGAGTATACGAACAAAAGCCTGTGTAAAGTTGCAGATCTTGGCACTGCGTATTAAAAAAGTACAGTTTTTGGTGATACCTGAAACTTTGTCCCATAAGACATTTCGAATAAGCATCTTTTTTTATTACTTTTTAAGGTAAAACTCTTTCAAATTTGATTGAAATAGGCTGAAAATTTTTTTCTTTCTCTACTTTTATGTAACTAAAACATAATTACATTTCTGTAAATATATATTATTAAATACAGAATTTTTTTTTGTGACTGTACCCTACCCTTAAATGCACAAGTGATACAAATAAGCGTCCAAACTGTGCATTTAGTAATGAAAAATTTAATACTAAATATTACATGAATCATTGTGCAAATGACTGTGAACTATGTGAAATTCTTAAATTTAAAATAAAAAAATATATTGATGGCTTTAGACAAAGAAGTAATACTAAATTTAAATATAAGGAGTTTAAACTCTAACTTTAACAAACTTTTAGTCTTTCTTAAAAATCTTGTCATAAAGCCATGCATCATTATTCACACCGAAACATGGAATATAGAACATTATGAATTTTTTAAAATACCGGGATATAAATTGTATTACATGTAACAATCTCACGGGATCTGTCAGATTGTACAAGAGGGAGGGAACTGTAAGGACAAGGAAGAGGGATTTGCCGGGTAGCGGGTAGAGCGCGGGGTACGGCAGGCGACCGCTGCGCGAGTGACTTGCCGTAATAACTGATCTTAACACTATTAACGGTTTGAATCTTAACTTTATTCACACAAGATAGCACAAAAAAAACTGTAAAATGGGCGCCAGCCGCGATTACTTCGCGACACCAAACCTCACGCCGCGCGAGCACACCAACGGCCACGCGCACGAGTAACACAAAAAAAAATATAACCACTACGTTGGCTCAAAGAACTTTTAATGATTCGAACTCAAGTGATTGCGTCCTCGCAATACCACTTACACTATCTGTGATTTTTCCCCAAGAAACTATTAAATCTCAGCCACGTGGCTGTAAATATCCGGACCAAGCTAAACTTTTTATAAATGCGTCCGCGCACTGACATGGATCCTGGACGAGTCTAATAGTGCGACCGCGCACTAAGACTGGTCCCTGGAGAGTGGCGATGCGAGCGCGAGCTTGCGATCGCATCCGCCTTCATCTACATTCGCGCCGGCGCAGTTTGTCTCGCCGCGACTCGCGTAGTACAGCGAGTCGAGCTGAGGCTAGTAGCCTTTGCTGCGCGCGGTATTCAAATTGCCATCGCCTTGATGTTGACGCTGTAATGGGTGAATTTCCTCTCGCTGCTCAGCTATTTCGATGTCTCTACCCTTCACAAGTTGAATAGTTTCATTTAAATGGCGCTATTAGTTTCTAATGCCAAATGTGCACATAATTGCTTATTTCTAGCATCCAATTGCATAATGTGCTGTTGAGCTTGAGCAACTTGTTTCGTTAAAGTTCTGACCTTTTCTTCTAAGCTGCAAATTCTACGCACTTAGAAGAATACTTAGCAGACAACGAGAGGATTTCTTGCTTGATTTCTTCCATTTCTTGTTCGTGTTCTTTTCTCATGGCATCCAGCGCTGCCAATGTTGCCTGCGTATCTTCCGAAAATGCTGGTTCGTTTTGCAGGTAACACCCCACCGGATATTACAGCTACATTCCCCCCTTATTAATGTTAATCTGTTCGATTCGGGTTGGTGTGTGCTCAGGGTGGGCAAGGTCTGGGTCCTGGATGTAACTCTCCAGGATCCAGTATTTACTCTAACAGGCCTCAGTGACAGGCAGTTTGGCTCGGGCCAACTGTACTGTCACATACAATAATAGTAAGATTAACAAGTCAGATGGCCTGGTAATGTACATAAGTGATTACATAACGGAGACAAATGAAATAATAAAAATAAATAATCTAAAAATTATAAATTCCAAAATAGCTCTTAACAATGACAGAGAAATTATGATATCGGCATTTTATAGGTCACATGATATAAGTAAAACGGAATTCTTGGTAATTTTATAAAAATAGATAAAAAATAATAGTAAGTTTAAAAATAATCTCATAATGGAGGATTTTAACTTTGACATTTTGAATCAGAATTTGATCAATCAAAAATTTTTACATATCTTGTTGCAACATGGGTACTGCCCAGGCTTCTGTGACAATAAGGGCTCATGCACAGACAATATCTTTATAAAGCTTGATAAAATTGTATACAAAACATCCACATTAAGAATTCCGCTAAATGATCATTTTTCAATTTTTATGATTATAAACAAAATTAAACAAACTAAAAACTATCATACTAGTAATAGAATAAATTATAATAAACTAACACCGACCGCAGAATTAATAAATTGGTCTGAAATATCATTAATTGATAATCCAAACATAACGCTGAACAATTTAATTAGTAAAATAAAAATGTGTATAAGCAAGGCTGAAATAACTTCGAAAAAAAGAAAAACACATAATACAATACCAAGGAACAACTGGATAACCACCGCGATTATAAATTCTTGTAACACCAAAGAGAAACTTTATAAAATATGGAAAAAAGATCCAAGCAATATAATAAAAAGAGAAAATTATAAAAAATATAATTCAATCTTAAAGGGGATAATTAACAAAGCTAAAGAGACTTTTGATAAAGCGTAAATAAAGGCTAAGATGAACAACCCAAAGAATCTTTGGAATTTAATTAATCAAAAAATAGGAGTACAGAGTAAAGGTAATAAGGACATTAATTATTGTATAATAGATAACAACATGAAAATTACAGATTCAACAATTAATGCAGAACGCATGAATACATTTTTCTGCGAAATAGGGAAAAAGATAAGTGAGAGTATAATATCTCCAAGAAATGAGGAAATTATACTTCCACCCATGAACAGTAGAAGCATCTTTATTACTCAACAAACCATATTGAAATTTTGAAAAATATAAACAATATGCAGAATAAAAATGGGGGAACTGATAATATTAATACCCTAACATTAAAAACCTTAAAGAAATACATAGTTGATCAACTTGTTCATATTTTTAATCTCTGCATTGATAAGGCTATATGGCCAGAAGCTTTGAAAATAGCTGAAGTTATTCCGATACATAAATCTAAGGAGAAATTTATTCCCAATAATTATAGATCAATACCTCTAATTTCAAATATAGCCAAAATCTTTGAAAAAATAATACATCACAAATGAATGTGATTTGCTTGCAAATATTCAATATGGTTTCAGGAAAAATAAAAGTACAAATGACGCGCTTTTTCAAATACTCTATATGATATATAATAATCTAAATACTAGTACACCTACTGCCATAACATTTTTAGATCTCGCCAAAGCTTTCGATACAGTACAACATAAAATCCTACTGGACAAACTGTATAATTATGATATAAGAGGTAGTGCTTATAATCTGCTAAACAGCTACCTTACTAATAGACTTCAAAGAGTGAAATTAAATAACAAGACTTGTCAATTCGAATCAGTAACAATGGGAGTCCCACAAGGTACTATCCTGGGACCACTACTATTTATACTATATATCAATGATTTAATAATAAAATGTAAAAATTGCTCATACAAAATACATCCTAGTATAAAGCATATCCATTTCCTAAAAGAAACAGCATCAACCTCACTAAAGAAAGGAGAAAAGGGTACAACAACCAAGGAACCGATAGAATCGGTATTTACAATGATAGATAAAATGACGGAAAAGAACAGTGCATAAACTAAAAATAGGAAAGGAGTAGATGCATCTGGACAAAAAATAACACAAATAAATAGACATCGAATGTCATATAGAGACATAAACTACTTAGGGTCCAACAAAGCAATTTTCTATTTCGATAGAGGATACAGGGGTAAACAAACATTTACAAACTCCAAGTCTCCTCTAAAGAATCAGCCTAAACATTATAACCTGTTAGTCATAGATGGAATAGTTTTCACGTTACCATGTAAATGCGATTCAGCGCAGCAACATCAACTAATGTTTCCTTATTACCGTGTAACATGTGCGGTCAGTCTTACATGCCCGGCCAGGTTAAATAGTTTGGAGAAAATTTTATATGCTAGGAATAGAAATGCGTCAACTGAACAATATACTACAGCGAGAGCCATGTTGATTAGATTTTGGGGTAATTGTGAACAGGAATTAATTATAAATTATAAATACACATAATGTATTAATATTGTTAATTGTAAAAGATAATTATGTTTTATTATGATTTTTTAGAATTAAGTTAGATTTAAGTTTACCGGACCGGCACACAGGAAAATACTTAACCTCTGCTGGGTTATATGTATCTATAATATAATTGTACAATGGATGCGATACCTTTTTTGTAATTCATTGTACTTTACTCTGGTTTTAATAAATAAATACATAAATGTGGGCAAAGAAATTTTGTAAGAACCCGCACAAAATGAGTAATGACAACCTCGCTCTGCGTGTAAAGTTGTGGAAACTCGATATAATTTTGCTTTCTCAAAGAGAAAGCTTACAAGTAACATTACCCAATACATACTCACCAAATTGGATGAAACTCAACATACATATTAAGTATCGAAAAACATTGAGCACATGTTTTTTTTATCGGCCCAAAACACTTTTAAGGAGTGAAAACCACCCAAAATATTTCCCCTGAAAACTACACAGGCCTGCAAAAACAAGTTTTTTCTTTTTTCAGATTTCCTAACCTTAAAGTGCGAAAAACGCTTTTACTTAGCACTATTCAAGGTTATTTTTTAAAAGCAGGAAATTTTTTTGAACAAATTGGCTTACAGTATTTTACAGCACAACTGTTCCCCTACAAAATTCATTTTTTAACGCCTTGATTCGATTTTTTTGTCCGAAATATGATTAATTCGAATTTTCTTTCAGTTGTCGAATAACCCAAACCATAAATCCTTGAAACCTAAGTCCTTTAACTCCATTATTTTGAAACGTAAAATTTCGAGTCCCCTTAAACGGCAAAATGTTTATGGCTAAGCCCTAAACTCTTAATCAACAAACCCTTGCACGCTAAATTCTTAAATTTTTAAGTCTCACACCCTCAAAACCTAAAACATTAAACCACAAAACATAAAACTATTAAACTCAACATTTGAATCCCAAACCCTAAACCCTTAAATCCTATCTCTTTGAACCTTAAACCCTCAACTATTAAGCCCTATCTCTTTAACCGTAAACCCTTTAATGCTATCTGTTTGAACTGTAAACTCTCAACACCTAAACCCTTAAACCTTAAATCCATAAATCCTATTCCCTTGAACGGAATATCGTCAAAACCTAAAATCTTAAATTCTACACCCATAAATTCTAAAATCTTAAACCTTGAACCCTCAAATCGACAGTCCTTAAAAGCTGAACACTATATCTTTGATACCTTTGATAACTAACATTCATTTGCATATAATTACTTGAGTAAAACTGGAGCTTCATTAAGCATTTAAACCTTGAAATATGCTTTGCAGTATTATATAAGTAACTTTAATGACCTGCCCTCTGAAGAACACAGATGACTGAAAGAGTTAACCCTAAATTCTTAACTTTTAAAAATTAAAACCCTTGTACTCTAAATCCGGGGATTCGAAATCGTTGAATCGTCAATCCTTAACCACTTAATCTGCAAACCCTGAAATTCTATACCCCAAAACCCTATATAAAGCTTATATAAAGTTCTGAAACTGAACTTACACTTTAAACTCGTAACACTTAAACCCTATATTGAACCATTGAACAGTAAACCCTCAAACCTTAAATCCCAATACCCTGAAACCTAAACCCTTAAACCGCCAATTTTTAAGCCTTAAACCTTTAAACGGATACGCTTTAAGAGTTTGGTGCTTAAGGATTTATGATTTAAAGATTTAGGGTTTAAACGTTTAAGGTTTAACGGTTTAAGAATTCAGGGCTTAAGATTGTAGGATTTAGGGGTGTAGAATTTAAAACTTTAGGTTTTGAAAATATTCAAGGGAATAAGATTTATGGATTTAAGGCTTAAGGGTTTAGGATTTCAGAGTTCAAGGTTAAAGTGTTTAAGGATTTAATTTTTTAAGGTTTATGGATTCAGCGTATTGTGGTCTATTGTTTAAAAGTTTAGTTTAAGGTTTTAAAGGTTTAAAATTTTAGGTTTTATAAGTTTGAGGGCTTTCGTTTTGAAGGTAGAGAATTTAATTGCTTAGAGTTTACGGAATAAGGGTTAAGAGTTTAAGGTTTTACAGTTTAAGAAGTTAGGATTTAAGGGTTTATGGATTGAGGATTTACTGCTCAAAGATGTAGGGTTTAAGGGTTTAGCGTAATAGAGTTTAGAGTTTTACGGTTTAAAGTTAAAGCAGTTAAGGATTGAGGGCTCAAGAGTTTGGGTTTCACAGATTTCAGGGATTAAGGGTTTAGGATTTAGGATTTAAGTGTTTAAAGTTTAAAGGTTTTAAGGTTTATACTTTGAGGTTTTAAGGTTTGAGGGTTTACGTTTCAAAGGTACAAGGGTTTAAGGGTTTATCGTTTTAGGTTTTAAGGATTTGAGATTTAAGGATTTAAGAATTTAAGGGTTTGCGGATATTGGATTGAAGGTATAGTGGTTTGTGGAGTTAGTGTTTAAAGATTTAGGGTTTGAGGTTTTACAGCGAAAAAATTTAGAGTATAAGGGTTTTGGGATTAAGAGTTAAGGTTTTAGCGATGAAAAATTTGTCGCTTACGGGGGCTTCGGGGGTTATTCGGTTGTTCGGTAATGGATCGCTAATTCGAATTGATCATATCTAGGACAAAAAAATCGAATCAAGGCGTTAAAAAATGAATTTTGTAAGGGAAGAGTTGTGCTGTAAGATACTACAAGCCGATTTGTACAAGAAAATTTCCTGCTTTTAAAAAATAACCTTGAATAGTGCTAAAAAAGCTTTTTTTGCACTTTAAGGTTAGGAAATTTGAAAAACCTTACGTGTTGGGCAAAACCTGAGGCTAGATTATATTTAACGCGCAAAAATACGTCGGAAATGACTTTTTGATTCAAAAAGAAAAAACTTGTTTTTGCAAGCCTGTGTAGTTTTTAGGGGAAATATTTTGCGTAGTTTCCACCCCTTAAAAGTGTTTAAGCCGATAAAAAAATACACGTGTTCAATGTTGTTTGATGCTTAATATGTATATTGAGTTTCACCTAATTCGGTGAGTATGCGTTGGGTTGGGTATTATTACTGTCTGGCGGGTGATCGAGGACTACACAGCCAGCGATCACCAGTATATCACGTTCCGCGTTTGTGATGTGGTGCCAATCAGGGCGGCGATCGAATGCCGCTCAGGCAGATGGGTCGTTGCGAAGATAGATCACGAGAAGTTTTCTCAAGCTAAAAAGACGGAGAGCAAACCCTGATGGAGATACCGAGAAGTCGAACGCTCTTCGAGCGGGTTGAAGCGGCGAAAGAAGCGGTAAGCGTTCTGCTTTCTAGTAGACGGACGAATGCCTGCGACTGCGTCGCATAGCCCGAAGGGCTCAGAGGCGCGCTCGCCATGCCGCTCTTAAGAACATTTAATGGCGAAGAGAGCTCTGAAGCGTGCCATCAAAGTAAGTAAGTAGCAATGCTGGAAGAAGCTAGGAGAAGATCTGAAAACTGATCCGTGGGGATTGAGATATAAAATCTTCACCCGCAAATTTGACGCGTTCGGCAAGAGCGAGCCCATGAGCGAGGAGACAATGGACAGTATCGAACGTACCATTTTCCCCATTCATCCCAAACAACGGGGATGATCTTCTGGCACTAGATGGCCCGGAGCCCATCGATCCTTTACAAGGGCGGAGCTGGAGAGCGCGGTGCGCCCACTGAAGAATAATAAAGCACCAGGCCGAATGATCTTCCTGATAAAGTTTGGCATTTTCAACTCGTGTCTTCGGGCGGGAATATTCTATTCTCGCTGGAAGGAGGCGAAACTTGTACTGATAAGCGAGGGCAAAGGACCAACAAACGCTCCGTTCTCGTACAGATCCTTGTACATATTGGACACTGCCGAGAAACTCCTCGAGAAGCTGGTGAGACCCCGTCTACAGGCGGCGGTTTTAACATACGGCGACATTTCCGATCGCCAATTCGGCTTTCGGAAGGGGAGGTCCACCATAGACGCTATCCAGGAGGTGGTGGAGGCGGCAAGGAGCACGGAGCAGGGGAATCACTCAAACCGAAGGAAAGAAGCAGACCAGGGAGCAATCCTTGGCCTGCTGGTAGGACCGGTGGGAGCAGGAAACGCGCGGAAGGTAGACTGTCAGGCTCATACACCAGGTGGGCCCGTGGATCGGTCGGTAGCACGGAGAGGTAAATTACTACCTCACCCAATTGCTGGCCACGGGTACTTCCACGCGTACCCTCCGATCCCGCCAGTCCCTTCCCTGAACTGTCAATAAAGAGGTTAAAGGTAACTGTGTCTGGACTTATTTCACCTTGTCCTGGTTCCCGATACAATACGCGAATCCACATTCAATTCTATCTTAATTAACCCTTTGAAGCATACATTTTCCTATTTGAAATATTTCCATGAAACTTCGTATACAGAGGTATTTGGTGGCACTGATGACGAATCTAACATTAGATTTTCGAAATTCCATATCCAAGATGGCAGATTCTAAAATTCTAAAATTTCTCATCAAAAATGAATTTTTCCGAACAAATCTTTTTTTTTTTTTTTTTTTTGTTTATAAAACAATAACAATACATATTTATATAAGCTGAATATTTTTACTATGTTTCCTAACATCCTAGCTACCGATAAAATCCAAAAGGCGACAGAAATCCGTTAATTAGAGAATAAATGGCAAAAAAGTGATAAAATGTAGTTGGTCCTTTCAGGGACCACTATGCCCCAAAGGGTTAAAACCCCAAATACCCAACAGTTGGCGACGAGGCGCATCCAGACTCCAGAAAGAAGTGTGATCGGAACTAACTAAACAGCTCATTAAGTAATAAAATAAGTTCGAAATTATTTTTAATAATAAAAGAAATGTTCATTCGCTGGAAATAGTTATATCCAGTCGTGTCAAAAATGTCGACAAATTTCAATGTTTTGTAACGATCATTGATTGCTACATATATTTGCCGCGAGAGAGAGCGTTAAGCGAGCGCTATTAACCCGAAGTGGGGAGCGCCCCTCTTTTCAGCTGAAGCGAGCTCTCCGGCCGGGCGCTCTCGCGACAAGGAATCAGTACGCCTGGTGCCTTGAGCCAGACGGGTAACTAGCCTAGTGCGACTAGTTGCGCCCTGAACGAGAATTGCGACGGAGTAGTTACCACGTACTCATAAACGGGGCGTATCCGCCGGTTTCCGCGAGCGCAAACTAAAAATCGGAACTTAGAACAATAATGTAATGTTTCAGGTACGAACCGCCAGTCCGACCGACGAATTAAACTCCGTAAATCAAGTGACTCTGTGTAGTTTAACTTTTGTAAATTATAAGTTTTATTTAATATAGATTTAAGTTAAAATTACTTGCACGGTTTTAAAATTAATTTCAAACACCTTAAATCTTTCCTATTCCTTAATAAATTCGAAATATAAAAATTAGAGTAAAACTTCGCCCGAACCTTGGCGCACTGATCCTAGTCCGGCACGGAGTAAAACAGTTTTGCGCCCTGAGCAAAACTGGTTTGTTACATGGCGCCCGAACAGTCGGATATTTTTTGGAAAAATGTGTATACCTGCAAGAAATTTTAATTTCGTATTTTGAACAAGGGATTTTAAAAGAGAGTTTGAATTGTTGAATAATTTTTAAAGGAAAGACTCGTAAGATTTCTACGTTGACCGTGAATTAGTTGTAAGCAAAATGTCGAACCGGAGAATAGGTGTGTCTTGGGTATATCTGCTAAAGAGAGAGGATTTAATTACAGAATTAACGAAACATCGGATTGAACAATCAGGCAAGGTACCTGAATTAAAAATTAGATTAGTACCTTTTGTTAGAGAAAACCCACAACTCTTTGCTGATAAACCACAAGATGATAATGATTATGATGAAGAATTAGACAAAACCGCGGATGAACAGAAAAACGCTAACGAATTATCTACCTTGTTAGACCAGGGAACACGTCAACTGCAACACAAAATGAACAAAATAATTTTCAAGCTCCACCGATAAATCCTACCGGACAGATTCCATCAGTAGTCTATATTATGCCGCAAGATACAGAGAATAAGTCTAAAATCCTTGACCAGATGCAGAAGTGGAGCTGTCATTTTGACGGCAAAGATTTATACTCGTTTTTGGAAAGGGTCTCGGAGTTACAAACGGGATATGGATTTACGGATGTACAGGGATTTCCAGAGCTTTAGGAACTTTTGAGACATGGGAGCAGTTGTAGAAGATAATGCGCGAATTTTTCTTACCACCGGGAGAATTAAGGCATCTGGATAGACAGATTAGCGAAAGGAAATAGAATATTAATGAATCATTTAGGACTTATGTAACGACTCTTTCAACGTTAATGCGTCGTCGAGGGAATATCACGGAGGATGTTCAACTAGACAATTTATACTTTAACATGAAACCAGAATTAAGATTACACATCTCTCGCGAAAATTTTAGAACCGTCAACGAGCTAACGCAAAGAGTAGAAATGGTAGAAGAGACATGGAGACAAATAAGTAAGGATCGTAAACCAGCATATACACCAAGAAATAGTGGCCGTTACGGTATCGTATGATAGATCACAGTGTTGCTGGCGCTGCAAACAGCGCAGACATAATCGTTTACAGTGTAAAAATTAGAGTAAAACTCCGTCCGAACCTTGACGCTCTGAGCCTAGTCCTGCACGGAGTAAAACAGTTTTGCGCCCTGAGCAAAACTGGTTTGTTACAGTTTATCAAGTTGGCTATAAAATAATGAGATGTAGATTCGTTCTGATGGCACGCCGTTACTCTCGTTGCCTTCCAAATTGATCAGACATTGTCTATGTGTAGTTTGTTCAACTAATAATTCTGCTGGATAAAGTTATATCTAGTCGCACGAATGATTTGGAAAAATTTCACTATTTATCAACTTCGCTTTGAAATAATGCGATGCAGATTCGTTCTGATGGCACGCCGTTGCTCTCGTTACCTTCGTAATCCATAACACATTCTCACTGCGAAGTTTGGTTGGTTAATAATTATGCTGGGAAAAGTTGCATCCAGTTAGGTGCAAGATTTCTGTACATTTCTGAATTTGTCAATTTTTGTTATAAAATAAGGGGATTCAGATTCATTTTGACGGCATGCCGTCACTCTCGTTACCTTAGAGATCTATCGTTAAAATGGGATAGTGTAAATTGATTTAATTGATACATTTAAAATCAATTTTAAAAACAATATTTTCCTACTACGATCCACATTATACCAATATTGATAATGTTTTTTTAGTTTAATTATTAAATGGTCTATGTTTTTATTTTTATTTGTCAATATGTTTAAAAGGGGATTAGTTAAATGGACAAAGCGTTTAATTAGGTTTCTCGACTTCTAAAAATGACTTTATTACATGTAAAAACATGTGTAGTCTGTGTTTTCCTGGTACGTAGGAAATGAATTTGGTGGGTGAAAAATTTGATCTCAAGATGAATCTCGACATAAGACAACTTATGTTTTGAATAAATGTGTTTAATATTCAAAAGCTTATTCTTCGTCCGTAAAAATTTTTACTTTATAAGGGTTAGTTGTAAAAACCGGACTCCAAATGTGCTTAATGTAGTTTGGACTATGTGAATGTTCTTTTTCTTCCTTGTGGATTAATAGAATTTTTTATGCTTTAAATAGCCCCAAAAAGTTTTTGATTATTCAAATTTATTTCTAACATTGTTACATAAAAACATCTTAAAAGTATTTTAAAAAAGATTTAATGTATTGCATGTACAGACTCTTCCGCATAATTAGGGCTTTTTCTTATAATAATTTAGTACTTTACTAAACAAGTTAGAAATATTCTCCCGATGATATCGTAGATTTTATTTCTGTTTCAAGAGTTACTTTTTTGCTAAAGGAAATGCTACTTTAAATTTCCGATTTGCAATCAGAAAGTATTGCTTTTTAGCGATAAAACATAAGTCGAGCTATCAAATCGCAATTTTCCGATGTGAAAAGCACGTTTTGGCAATTAAGACTTCTCTGTCGAGTTTCATTTTTTCGCTGAAAAAGGTCTACTGAAATTCTTTAATGACCGTGGAAAAATTTTGGCCGCGCAGTAAATAAAAGGAATTGTTCTTGAGAGCAGTAATTTTATTTATGTTTTATTGATATTTCTGATATTCTTTTCTAAGCAATCGGGTACTTCTTGTTTAAAAATATTGAAATTCTTTCGTATTCTTTGAATACAGTTTTTTAAATGAGCTAAAATAACTTAATAATTAATCTGTGTACAAAAGTAAATTTTGATATTTTTAGTACGTTGTAAATAATGGTTTCTCTTTATTTAGCAACATTAATATCACATAAAATGTTTTAAAGATTTTTAAAACTTCGTTGGCATTGTTTATTCGAAAGTGTACGAATTTTATTATGATTCTTGCATTCAAAATTTGATTTTTAGTTGTATAAAAATTTTAGTCAATAACTTAAAATTCTTAATTGGTTAATATTTTGACGAAGCGCTGCGAAACAGCAGAAAGCGAGAGCGCTCGGTCTCAACTGAGTGCCGCGCTGAAGCCGCGGCGGGATAAAGCGACCGCGGCGAGCGAGCGCTCCCAATTTGGCGCGGCTCTCCGCCAGCCTTCTCCTGTCGTCGCGCGCTCATTCGTCGAATCGTCCAATTTTCAATTGCCCATATCTCCGGATCTAGGCACCGTATCGAAAAATTAAGGATGGACGTATATCTTAGATTTTCCTCCTCTATCCATTGGTACCGAGCTTTATAACTTTTTTATTAGCACCCTGTATATGCTTATTGGTTAAGAGAAGGGAACCGTTCTGCCGTCTGCTCAGTTAGCTGTATTTTCTGTGAGTTGGCAGCTATGTTGGGTCGGCAAGATGGTTTGGAGCTGTGTTACCGTTCTGTCCCTTTGAGCGCAGGTAAAATAGGTCGCTTCACCCTAGATGGTGTATGAAGGGTGTTCTTGATTTAGGGGTTCTGTTACAGGATGTAACACCATATTGAATGGTGACGATGACGTCAAGGCAGGGGTGAATGCGCATTTTGATGTAGTTTTTTTCGCTGCACTTCTCATTGTAATAATCTTTGTAGGTACCGTGGATATTATGTAATTATTTGCACTTAAAAATAATTGTCACATTTATTAAAAATCATGGCAGCAAGATTTTCTTTTTTGTAGCGCTTAAAGTATGAACGTAACAATATTTATAATAGTTACAACACGTTTGTAATTGTCCTTAAAAACGAACATCACATTTCTGATTCAAAGAATAATTCGTGAAGACTTTCTCTCTCTCTCTCTCCCTCTCTTTGATAAGATCTTATCATCCCGACTTTTTGACCGCTTAGGCAAAATGGGTTGTTCCAGGGCCGTGCTTCTGTGGTTCCATTCCTATTTCTTAAACAGATGTCAAAAAGTAATCATGTCCGGATCCGAGTCATCTTGGATATTCATAAATCTTGGTGTCCCACAGGGTTCGGTCCTGGGACCCCTTCTCTTTTGTTTTTACATAAATGACATACGTGACGTATTCCCTTCTGAGAAGATACAACATCTACTCTATGCAGACGACCTGCAAATCTACACGCAGATTGCGTACGGGCGTCTAGATGAGGGCATGACGCTGCTCCAGCAGGCGGCGGGTGCGGTGGCGGAATGGGCGTGAGGCGCCTCTCTGCAGCTCAATGCAGGCAAAACCAAAGCTTCACTTTTTGGCTGCCGCAAGTTCGTCTCGGACTTCTATGACAAGGATAGGCAGCAGCCTCCCTGCATTGAGCTAGTAGATATTGTTCGTGTCCCTTTCTGCAGCTCCGCGCTGAGTCTCGATGTTGTGTTAGACTCCACGCTTTCGTGAAAGCCTCATTTGGATCACGTAACGTTCAATCGAATTTTATATAGTCTTCGATTCTTTCGGAATTATACCACCGACACTCTTCGCAAACGGTTGGCAGAGGCATTGCTGTTTTCTCATCTGGACTATTGCTCTGTAGTGTTGTTGGATGCCTCTCAGGAAATAAAGACAAGAATTCAAGTGTTACAGAATTCCTGTGTGCGATACTTGAAGGGTCTTAGGAAAGACGATCATGTGTCCCCTCACAGGACGAACTTGCAATGGATGCGCATTTCCACGCGCAGGCAATATTTCCTGTGTCTGTTAATGTACAAGATAATTCGCATCTCTGAACCTATTTACTTAACTCATTTTTTTTTGCAAGACTAACGCAACTGCAGGGAGAAACACCAAAGAGCTTGTGCCTCCTCTGATGTGCACCGAAACAAGAGTGCGATCATTTAAGGTACAAGGTGCCCGCTCCTGGAACTCCCTGCTTGCTCAGGTCAGGAATTTACCTTCTCTTTAGTAGGTTCAAAACTGCAATTTGGAGGCATTTCCTCGAACTGGATGGCTATCCACTTACATATTAGCTTTAAGGTATGAATGTATTTATAGAATGAATGTGTTATATCGGTGTGCGTGTGTATGTACGAATGTGTGTAAATAGTGTACATACTAAATTTGACTGATAGATATTCCAGTTAAAATTCCAAGTATTTATATCGGGATTTTATTTTATTTTGTGAGCATTCATATGATATCACTAATTTTATCAACTTGACTTCTGTGATTTTATAGTATTAATTAGTAGTAGAACGACTGTGATATCATTAGTGCAATATTTTTATTTTATTTTTATTTTTACTTATACACTTAACTCAACGTATCAGTGCAATATTTTTGTGCAATATTTTTATTCTTTCCTTATTAGTGCAATAGTTTGTGCAATATTTTTATTATATTTATTTTTATTTTATTAACCTGACGCAATTTGTTTTACTTGTTTTTACGATTACTATGTGCGAATTTTAATATGCTCACTGTATTATGAATTTTTGTACCCTCTTACAAATAAATATCATTTATCTATCTATCTATCTCTCTCTCTCCCTCTCTCTCTCTCAGCAGTCCTTGCGCAATGCAATTTCGTCTTTTCTCAAGCATAGATTTGCGAGTGCTTATAATTTAAGGGAGATGTGGAAAATCGTAGACGATCTGGGCCTTTCTGCTAGAGTGAAGGTGGATTTCACTCTACCTACGGATCTAGTCACGCTGAACAGATTATTTGTTGGAGACCTCTGCACAACACAGCCTGATTTCTCGCCGACGTTCGCTCGCATTGCCCCGGAGAGCCGTTTCGTTTTCAAGCATGTCGACGTGACCGAGGTACTTATTTCCATGAAACGCATGCACTCCCAGGCTCAAGGAACGGACGGCATTCCCATGAGGCTCCCGCGGTTATGCATGCCCACCATCTTACCACCGCTCATGAACATCTTTGATTGTTCATTATAATCTGGCGTCTTCCCGCAAGCCTGGAAGAGCGCAATAGTCTTGCCATTGCCCAAACACACACCTCCACTCGAGCCCAATCACTTTCGGCCCATCAGCATTTTGTGCACGGCGATTAAGGGGGTTTTATACCCATTTTTTTAATCACTTAAATCAGCTGTAAAAAATAAATTTTAATTAGTAACAGATTATACTATGAACATAATAAAAATATAGATCATTCTTAATCAAATGAGCCTAGACAGAAGTCTGTAGGCCCATTTGATTCAGAGATATTGCAATCTCAAATTTTTTCCTTTGGCGTCAAATCCTGTTTGAACCATTAGATGGTTTGGCATAAAACAGGGCTTAAAATCTTTGTTTTTTATGTCATTTAGGGCCAACGCTATTTGTTAGTGCAATTTTTTTGATTTAGTATTTTTAAATTAAGAAAAACTGACAAAAATTGACCAATTTTTATTAAAATTTTGAAATTTTTTTAGTTTTTCTTAATTTTAAAATACTAAATCAAAAAAATTGCTCTAGCAAATAGCGTTGGCCCTATATAACATAAAAAACAAAAATTTTAAGCCTTATTTCGTCTCAATCCATCTAATGGTTCAACCAGGATTTGACGCCAAACTCTTCAAATATAAAGTTTTCAGAAAACAACATTTTATTTAACACTATAAAAATTTTTAAAAACTTACACATTTTTCTTTTTGTACTTGAAGTTCTAGTTCTTCAAGATTTTTGATGATGATTTCTTGATTTCTTGAATTCTTCTTTAGCCTTGCTTCATATATTTATATTGTTCACTCCACTCTTGCTGCCTGGAATAAAAACAGCTGTCCTGAAAAATACAAATAATAGTTCTTTTTAGCTTGACAGCTTACAAAGTATGGAACTTGTAAATCTTACCTCTTCTCCTTTGTAAACACATGCACTTAACCTTACTCTGTCAAGTGTCAGCTGATGCAGTCTGCTCCTCGGTCGGTAAATTTTTTAATCTTGCCGCCTGAATTTAAATTAATTCTCCAGTTAATTGTATTTTAAATTTTTGGCAAATAACAACTTTTGCATTAAGTGCTATAACTTTTTAAATTTTGAAATTTTTGCCTGAAAATTTATTTTGGTATAGATTATGATATATAGAATCAAAATATGTAATAAAAAAATTTCGATTTTTTGAAATTTTTTGGGTATATAACCCCCTTAAGTAAATTTTCAGCAAAATCTATTAATTGATTAGTAATTTCTGTTTTACTCAATATATACACTTAAACTAAATACATATAATGATGAAAATATTCTTCGGGTAATATAGTGCTTAAAACCGGAAGAGAGTAATAAACGAACCAATTTTTTAGTTCAGAGGCCTTCCAGTATTTAAAATGACTGTTTATAGGTCTTGGGCGTCGCACAATAAAAGAAGGGGACTTAATTGATACAATTTTATGATCTACGACTTCATTTAGATTCGATAAATTAAAATTTTCAGTAGAAAATTTAGGATCAAACCACAATTCTATTAATTTTTTTGCCACTTCTTCGAAAATATAATGCATAACGGCAATGGACGTAGAAGAGATAAATTTGTATGAAATTTTTGAAATTATCGAACGGCCTTTAACTCCGCAAACAGGCTTTCCAATTTCGAGTGCTTGAGTAGAACATTCTAAGAAACTTTCTTCAGTACATAAAATTAATCGTTCTGGAAATGAATAAACATAGGTTCTCTTTACTATGCATCCCTCTTAAATACACATTTGACAACCGAAACTGCCATTATATTATATAGCAGGGAGGTCTGCTGTGCCGCATAAAACAATACTTCGCCCAGTAATAATTTTGTCAAGATCTTTAACATAAAAGTCAGTTCCTTTGTATATCTGCCTCAAAGAATTTCTTAGTGGTTTAAAAAAAAGATTTGGAATAGGTTTTTAATCGCCGAGCCATAGTGCTGCCCATTGAAAATTTTCATAAGGATATCTACGTGGAGCGAGATGGATTCCACGTGGATGCTATTTACGTGGACCGTATCTACGTGGATTTCTGCAGTACCCACGTGGATTTCCCAGATAAAAAAATGAAAATTTGCTAAAATCATGTAACGAGATAAATATTTACTTTCTTCTTTATTTGGCTTTAAGCTTACAGCCAGGAGACAAATTAAAATTTAAATTTAAAATCTAAAATTAAAATAAAAATTATTATTAATAAAAAAATATTATTATTATTATTATTATTATTATTATTAACTCCGCCACCTCGGATTCATAGCGACCCTATGTTTCTCAAACTCGGAGAAAGGAGGAGGGATATGATAAGCAAGGGGAAAGGACCATTAGATGCTCCGTCATCGTATAGACCTCTGTGTATGCTGGACACCGTCGGGAAACTCCTGGAGAAGCTAGTGAGACCCCGCCTCCAGGCGGCACTAGCAACATACGGCGACCTCTCCGAGAGGCTTTCGGAGAGGAAGGTCCACCATCGACGCTATCCAAGAAATAGTGGAGGCGGTCAGGAGCACGGAAAGGGGGAATAATGTTTCCTGCCCGGTATGTCTCCTGGTGACACTAGATGTCAAAAACGCCTTCAACTCGGTCAGGTGAAACTGGTACTAGGGGCCCCGGAGCGGGACTTCAAGGTACATCGGTACCTACTCCGAATCATCGGAGACTACCTGAAGGTCCGCTTCATACTATACGATACAGCGGAGGACTCCAAGCGGAAAGAGCTAACATCTGGGGCAGCCCCAGGCTCCATCCTAGGACACGATCTATGGAATATTTCCTACGACAGGATCCTTCAATTGGGTATGACGGAAGGTTGCTTCCTAATCGGGTACGCGGATGACGTGGCGGCTGTCATTATTGCTCGCAATATGACGCTAACTCAGACGCGACTTGAACAGGTTATGCGTCGAATACGCCGTTGGATGGGCCATAATGGGCTGGAACCAGCGGAGACCAAAACTGAGGTCATGCTCCTCACGAAGAGTGAGAGAGAGATAGAGAAATCAAGACAGAAAGTGCAAGTGAAGAAACAGCTGATTGAAGAAACATCATGCTTGCAGAGGCTGGCAAGCCAAGGATGTTTTTTAAAGTATTGCACTATTTTTCCAGCATCTAGTGCTATAACTTATTTACATTTAAATATATGTACAAGAAGAAGAAGCTTTAGATAAGTTTTCGTAAGTTTTTTTATTAATTTAAAAAAAAAATAATTATTAAATTTGTGAAAATGATACTTTGTGATTATTTTTTCTTCTTTCAGGAGTTAATATTTAACTGGAAAGTAATAAATGGAGTCACTTTCATCATGTTTAATGAAAGGTAAAGTTATTTGTATATTTATTTGCTTTTTATTATTTTATATTCAAGTTTTATGCTAAAAAATTGATTTTTTAGCATAAAATTGTTGCGTCAAAGAGTTTAGTTGTAATATATTTATTATGATTATAGGAAGCGGATATACAAGGACCTCCAGCTATAAAAGGAGAGTTTCCCATGATCCTCTAGAAAAGCTAGGTTCGTGTTCGACTGTACAACTTATTTAGAATATCCGGAGAATGAGAGAGCGTTATGCACTAAAACTCCAGATAAGTGATCGATGGGCCAAGGAGAGACATGTGACTCAGTTAGGGTGGAATCTGCCACCCGAATGTCATGTGTTCTCCTTGTAAGATACAGCTATTCAAAAAATTGAAACAGAATAAATAAAACTTTAATATCTTTTGAACTAATACGTTTCATAAGTAGAAAAACTATACAGCTCTGAACATGTAAAAGATCTATCTTTTCACAAAATTTCAAGTAATTTAAAGTCTTTTTACTTCCTTAATCATTTGAGAAAGAAAACTCATTTTTTTCGGTTTTCAGCCTTTTATTCAAAACCAAATTGACAAAATATCTCGAAATTTTTACAGATTATAGCTATATACATTCTTAATTACCAAAAATTTTTTCAGATCAGTTGATAATTGAATTTAAGAATTATAATCTTTTTAAAAAAAACACGTTTTTGTTAAAAACAAAAAAACCATAATAGCTAGAGTAACTTTTTTCTCCGAAATTATAGGTATTTTTATGCTCTTTAAATTGACCTTTGTTCGATTCAAATATCTCAATCCTATCATTAAAAAAAATTAAAATGAAGTTTTTCAAAAATCGAAAATTTGCTATAAAACAAAAACAAATAAGCTAAAAAAAAGTAAGATTTTTTGCCACCATCACAAAAAAAATGAGCCGTGAACGATGAAAATCCGTTCAGTAGAAGCTGAGATACGGCATATACACTCACTCACACACACACATACACACACATACATCCATACAGACATTTTTCAAAAACCATTTATTCTTGTTGCTGACACCTTAAAATACAATTGAGGAGCCGGATCGAGAAGCCGGCCGAGCGCGTGGCCGCGGCCAAAAGCCACGATGGGCAGAGTCGATTTTTGAAAGTCTGCAAATAAATTTAAAAAAAATACTATCATTTAGAGCATAAAAAAATACAACTTTTTTACATTTACAAGTTTTTGATGCGATAGTTTCCGAGATAAAAAATAAAAACTGCAAAATTTTTATAGATCGAAATAATTAAATTTCGAAACTTAAATTGCTGTATCTCCATGACTAATGCATTAAGGGGGTTATATACTGAAAAGGGTTCCAAAATTCAATTTATTTCTATACTTTATCTAAAATGTAGAAAAAAATTTTCAGGCACAAATTAAAAAAATTTCAAAAGTTAATTGTAAATTTCTAAAAATACTAAAATTTACGTTTGCTAAAGAAATCACTGTAAAAATATTTTAATTATTATATTAACATTATCAAAATTTTTTTATGCATTATATATTATGCTGTATTGATTTTTGATAATTTGATAAAAGAATTTCAATTTTAAAATTTCGAA
>JAWWML010017343.1:0-21146 GCA_035047165.1 Ormyrus rosae
ACAATTAATAGATTTGTTGATAATTTATCGTAAAACTGATACCGGATTCTGAAAGAACACCCTCGAAAATCGTTTAGATAGGATTTTGGGAAGAAGTTACTATCTTTATCTTTACGAATTGGGCGCTTGAAATTGTGTGCACAAAAATTCGATTTTGCGCGTTAATGGGTTAATATTACCTGTTTTCCTTCCCCTTCTCTTCCTCTGAGTGCGCAACGCGGCTTTCATCCACGAACCTTCAAAGTCGAAAAGTTCACTCACCGATGTAAAGCAATCCGTCAGGTGTACAAATATGACTGGCGTCATCGTCGTGAAACGATTCTATCAGTAAGTAAAAAAAACACATGTTTTTTCTTACCACTGCGCTTGTGAACGCTAGAAAATGCATTTAAATAACTGTGTTCTATTTCCACAGCTCCAGTCAATTCGCGCGGAACAATATTGCTTCAATTTGGAGATTAAACGAAGCGAAAGTGACAGGTCAAAAAAAAGCGATAGTGAATTCCCATCGGATAAAAGGCTAAACCGAGGTTGACCGAATGAAAAGCGAGGAAAACCGCCAAACGAACTTTCCTCTCTGACAATGCGCGAGAATGAAGGTGAATGGGAAAAGCCAATTTTTATTCGGACTTGAAACGAAAGCGTTAACTTTTGTCTCAACTCAATGGATATTTCAAGTGATTCGGAATTTCGAGTTTGCTCTTTCGAAATTGGACCGAAAAAAATTGTGAGAAAACATGGGAGTGGAGAGGAAAAATCGGAGGCACGAAAACGAGAAAGGAAAAATATCGCTGAAGTTTCAGTAAATAAGGACGACACGGAAAGAAACGAGCAAGAGAGGAAGAAAAGGTAGAAAAATTTTGCATCGTTTGTTGGAGTCTGAGAACGTCAGCGCCGCTACAAACAGTGCGGCTGTTATTACATATTTTTCTGAAAGTATAGAATAATTCGAATACAAAGCTAGCTAAAAAATTCATACACGACAAAGTAAGTAGTAAAGTATACGTAATAAGTTGGACAAAGAACTTTAGCTCTTTATTAAGTAACACATTCGAAAAGTAAATTTGTTACTCGTAACTTGACTTTCCGAAGCGTGAAAGTTTCCTGCGTACACAGTCAAGTTTTACGTCTGCCAGTTACGCTTTAATTGGCTACTTATGACTTGTTTGATTTTCCACTTCCGTTTGCCCAGCGAACTAAGCCACTCACTTATTAACCTAAATATCCTCCATTCAATCGATACCCACATTAAATCACGCGCGTTAACTATCAAAAGATTTAATTAAAAGTAAACAATTCCCCGAAAAAAAGAGGGAGACATTAAAGAAATCGAACGAGTCTATCGTCGACTGTAAAACGAGGCTAAACCGACCATTCAGAAGTGACTCACAATGGAAGGCGAGAAAATTCAGCGATATAGTATACGATAAGACGGGGCGCGGAGAGAAGCTCTTTCTCCCCTAGTCGGACTAGAGCCCCGAACGCAGCCGTTCAACGAGGGAGGAGATAAAATGCTCTTTTGATGGGAATCAATTTTTTTTTTTTTTTTTTGTTCTCTTCGCAATCGGCTAGAAGCATTTCTATTCTTTCCTTTTAGCAATGAAAAATGCAGGTGAGAAATTCGAGGAATTCGGGCTTTATTACTTTCCAGATCAAAAATAGTGATTTATATGGTGATCTTGTTGCACTGGTAATTTATTCTTTTTCTAGGCAGTCGTAAATTTTAGGTACCTTCTTAAAAATTCTATCTTTTAAAGAAATTACTACTAATATTATTATGTGTAAGATGATGATTTTAATACAAATAGCAGCCGAAAGGTTTTTCAAAAATACATCATATTTTGTAGATTTTATACTAATATTTTACAAATGTTTCTCATCTTTAGAACCTTTTGACATTTTTAAAGCTCTATTGGCTTAAATTACAATTTTTACTATATCTTAGAACTTAAAGCTACTTTTCTATGTTTCAAAACATACTCTCAAGAAGACAATCTTATCTACAACACGAGAAAAAACACCGTATTTTGTGCCTAACGGTCGGTGCAAAAATAGCATTCTTATCCTGCTACAATGTTCGGGAAAGCTGTTGGATATAAAAATTCTATTTTATAACGTCCTTAGAAAACTACAACCATAAACCCTTCTAACCGAAAGAAGAAATCATTACCTTATCCAGCCCTAAAAGCTTAATTACCAAAATTCAATTTGCAACGAAAATTCAGTCCAACCAACGCGAAAGCACAGTATCAACATTCTCGCTTGCAATCAAATAAAACCGTTCGAAAACAAGGTATTAACCGACTTCGCGTTTTTGCAGCGATAAATTTCGGGCCGCATTCCGCGCAACGAAGGCAGTGCAGATAAGAGGCCGGCGGACCGAAATTTCTTTTTTATCGTCCTGAATTATGCAGACCTGCGTAAATGCGCGTAATGGCCCGCATTTACATGCGCCCCTGTGGCTTTATCTCCTCGCTCCTCCCGAATTCCAAGTCGCCGATCCTCCAGGATCGTAATTAGGGGTTTATGGTAATAATATGACACTGTTTTACGAGATGCCCGACTCCGTAACGGTATATATTTAGTGATTTTTTGGAGCTGATAGCTTATTGATCGATCGTGATGATCGATGAAAAGCAAATGTTTCATATTCACTTGCATAATTAATTTTATTTACTAGAAAGAAATTGGTAATAAATACGGAATTTATAACTACTTTTATCTTTATTTAAGCTTTTTTAATCTATAATTTTTTATTAATATAACTTTCTAAGCAGATTAGAAAATTTCTCATTTAACTTAATTATGTATTCTTATTCATTTATAAACTAAGTTTTTTTTTGTCCTTACTTTCTGAACTAAGTTAAGTATTAGCTAAAAGGAAACTTTCCGTTTGAAGATAAATTAAAATTCATAATAAAACTTAGCGGCACTAAACGCAAGCTAAAAAATAGATAGAACATTAAGCTAGTTCGCCATCGGAACAAAAGCTGCTACATTCGCATCTTGCATACAAACTCTTTTTAAGTAGGTCGAGCTAAGAAATGACGTGTATTGTCTCTTCGTTAATTTTCCTGATTAATTTAATGCCCGCTATTAAACAGAAAAAAAAATGGAAGCGACAATCGGTTCACTGGTCTTCCGCTGAAAAACGAAGCCCGTTTATATTCCGGAGATAAAATCCCAATCTGGGGGCGATAAAATCAACGCTACTCTGTGTGCGAACAGGAATAAATGACGCAGCTGATAAATATGAGCTTAGTTTAGGCGAAGTCTATGGAGGTATGATCATTTCGAACGAAATTCAGAGTTTGTTAATGTAATGTTTGATTGTGATAACTTTCTTGGTATCGGTTTAATAAGTAAAAAGAGACTGGCAATCGAGCTGTCGATATTTAAAATGCAAAACGGGGATTTATTCAGATTAAATGGAACGCGGGAAAATAAACCACTATATAATCAAGGAATATTCAAAAAAATTGTATAAAAAATATTTTAATTAATTCATTGAAACTTTCATAAAAGTAGTTAATTAACACCCAATACTATTTCTTTCATTGTTCGTATGCTTTAGGTTGGCTTAAACTTGATCAGAAAAGTGAGTGGGTTTCTTTTTATGAATTAAATTGATTAAATAAAATACTCGTGTCGACTTACGTCAATTTAAATCTCGACATTTCGCAGAAAATTACGTTCTTCGGAGAATTAGCCGCGGCCGTGCGGTTTCGATTTTCCTTATACTAATTAAAGTAAGTACACGTCCAAATGGTCTAAATAAAGAAGCTGTAAGAAAACTCTGCCCGAGAGGTAGAGGTCGCTAATTGTTAAACAAGTCACGATTGAAAAACTTGGAAAATGCAAGTCAAGTAAAAAATTGAAATGCTGGTCAAATTCGAGCTGAGGCGAAAAATGAAGTTGAATCAATGCGTTTTCATGAAGGACAACGGGTCTAGATGAAAGAAAAAGTGAAAAACTGTTATAGGGTAAACGTTCATGTGAAAAAAGTATGATTTATTAAAATTCGCAGAACCGAGATGAACATTTTTTTTCAAATTGATGCAAGATTAAAAGCACAGATGAGAGGTTTTTTCGATATTACATTTCTCATTACCAAGAACCAGAAAATTGTAAATTTCTTTCGTGCATTTCATAATGGATTTAAAACTCAGTTGCGTCAAAAGTTCGATTGAAACACCCGCGTAATCCCGGATAATCCATTGAAAAGCCCATCAGCATCTTACACGCGTCAAACTGCAAAGGACGACTCAGATCGTAATTAGACAACTGTATTTCCCAGAGCGACAATTCGAGACGTCGACCTGCCTTTCGAGGTGACTGCTGAGCTAAGGGCTTTGCGCCGCTAACAAGCTTGAGTATCCTACTATGATGCGCCTCTTACATTAATGTCCTGTTTGCGGAATCGATAGCTTTGATGGCTTGAGAGATTATATCGAGGACTCGATTGCATAGGAGACGTTGGGAGGGAATTTGATGTATAAATTTAGTTACGTTTTTATCTAATATCACTTTCTGAATAATTCTAACCCTTTCAAAGAAATCGTACAAACCGAGTATCCCAAAATTTGAAGATCTTCAGCAGTTACAGTTAAATAAGTCTATTAGGATAAACGGAACGGTGGACCAAACCCTCACAGCTGCCACAGTCACAAAATAGGGTATTATAGAAATTATAATAGTCGATTCCGTCAATGTTTTATAAAAAAGTTATACAGCGGCATTATTCTACTTAACATTTTCGAGAAAGTTCATCCGTGGAAATTGAACCCGGTATTAGCATATGCAATATGAATGCCGCATTCAGGTGCTCCCTGGACGCTAATTGCAAACACTGCGAGGCTTTGTACATTCAAATTTGAATATAAATTGACTTAAAACATTATCAAAGTAAGCGAATCAAGTAAAGCTTCCATTTGTTCACAAGAGAAATTGTTGTTCATTATACATGTTAAGTAAAACTAAACCAGTTTTTTGGTGTTAATCCGGACCTGCGAACAGGAAGTTATCTTCCTCTGTAGGATTTGCGACGGTATAGTGTGTTATTATGTTTATAATTATATTCTGTATTGATCGACAAATATTATTTGTAACGCTGGTGAATAAATAAATAAATAAATAAATAAATACAAATATCTTTCTTGAATCAGCTTTTTCCACTTCGGAATGTCTATCTCGGGGCTAATTTTTACTTAGTACAATATATAAAATTAAATTAAACATTTTTCTGAACCAATAGTATACATTTGAAGTGTGTCTAAATGCACTACAAACTTCCAGAATACATAATCCACAAATCAAGAAATTATCACGAACGCGACAAATCATAATTCAACAAATGCAATCGCAGCTATATAGTTAATTCATTAGCCTCATTGTACCGAGCATTGTCGGATATCGAGTCAACGAGCGGCGCGAAAGGAGATGTTGAAACTTTGAAGGTGTTCGAACTATAAGCTACACGGTGAATATTGAATCACCGAGAATCGCTGCGGGCAATTCTCGCCGTGGAATTGAAGCTCTTTTCCTTTAAGTGCCCGAGATGCACTGAGGTCTGCTTTAAATCGCCGTCGTTTGTGTTTCCCCCCCCTTTTTTTTTTATTAAAAAAGAAAATAGGTCGCCTGCCGGGATGAATGAATGCGCCCGATAAAAAGACCTTTTGATAATAAAGGTATTGATATTTTTCTGTTTACATTGGAAATTCTTTTTTAACGAATTCATTCGGTGCAATGTATTTTGCAGTTCGTTAATTTTAATAGAAGCATGAATTCAATTAAGTCTCGAATACATTTTAAAGGAATTTTGAGTTTTAACAAATTTCTGAATTTGCACAATAAAAGCTTAGTTTTCTCAGAACTATTTCAATGTAGGTCGCAGCGCTATTCTTTTATCTACATTATCGCTTTATCAACAGTGTCCCGCTTGAAAGATCTTATTGTATAAATACGATTTGAATGCAAGAAGATCATTGAACAAAACTTAGTAATATCTATTATTTTATAGTATATACTTCTGTTTTCCCATCAAAATTTCAATTTTTATAAAACGTTTTAAAAGCAAATATGAATTTTTGTATTCGTACATGACAAATCTCTTACTAGCGACTTCATAAGCGCCTAAATAAAGAGGCCGATATAGGTTTGAATAAAAATGCTGGAAGCTATTAAGTCCCGATCGAATTATCCCGTTCTCTCGAGGCTGCGCCTGTAAAAGGAGTCCCGAGTAACAAGTCGTGTATCCTCAACCAGCTCGCTTTATCCCCCTTCTTTGTTAAGCGGCTCCGGCCATTGCGATAATGCGTCTCTGAGCCGAGTAATTTCCTCTGAATTTCAATTGGCGAAAATGCAGGCGAGAGACCTCGTCCCACGATATCCTTAAATCCGAGAGAGAGACTCGTGTAATTTCGACATTTACATTCGGCGAGTACGTATCGTTCGTTCCTATGTTAACTCGACGTAAGTACGTGTCCTGACATTTAATAAGAATGAAAAGCGATTCGATGAGCTGTACTTTCTTTTTTAAAGCCGAGACTCGAGTACCGCGGGGATTCGGTTCTTTGCGTTATCGCGCTCGGAATTTGTAGAAATTTTAAGTTTAATCCGCGCGACTCTTGGCAAAATGAATATATGAATAAAAGATTAGCATAATTTGCATTGTAAAGATCATTAACCAAATATCAAATCTGCGTTGCATCTCATTTTCATATTTATCTTTTAAAATTAAACCAGAATTTCAGCTTTTATAGTAAAACCGAAGAAAGCCGATGGACTTAAATTTTTTATGCAAACCACAATCATCCCAAGTCTTACCTCCAGACTCCCAGAACACCTCAACAACCAAACTTCGTCGCGCAACAGGATGTTTTTCTCGGCGAATAGTTTCCTCGACAACAGCGCCGCCGACGCGCACAGTTGTTCGCATCCGGACGCGGACAATAGAAGTATAGGTGCAGAAGTGGGCTGACGCGTGAGAGGGCGGGACCCGCTCGAGTTGTATTGCCCTGATTCCGCGTTTTCTTTAAAAAGAAAAAAATCGCAGGCTCTTCGTTTGGGACGCGTTTCGCCGGGTAGTAATCGGGATAAGCGCCGCTCGGACCCGATTAAACAGCTGGTTAAACAGCGGAATGAGGTTTCGACTCTTGGCGAACAATGGCGACGCGGAAGCTGACGTTAAATGGATCATTTTCGGGTGCGAACAATGCCGCGATTGTTCTGTTCTCGACTGTTAAGCACTGTTGTTAGTTGCTCTCTGTTGGTATAGTGTATATTTCATTTCAGTCTTTTACGTTAATTATCATAAAAAGCAACATTTTCATTTTACGAAACGCAATCTTTCGGGCTTGAAACTTTTAAATTTTTCAGGTGCCCTTTACAAAGTTTTTTTTCCCCGACATTCGTTCCCCGTGACCCACTTTCAGTCAGCGCAGCACACTTATATTCCCCCCCGAACCCCTTTATTCGCCGCCGCGCAACTTCCCTTTGAGAAAAGAGGCGCGTAAATCATAAAAATTAAAAAAGCTGGCAGGTTCATTTTATCCGCCCGCCGCATACAATGTCGCGGCAATTACGAAAGGAGCATCGTCCTTTGAAAGAAAAAGGGGCAGCCCGGAAGAAGCGCGTCCAACGCGGAATGCTCCATTTATCCGCGGCGCGCGTAACGCGCGCAAGTCGTCGGAGAGGGAAATTCATCCGCGCTCTCTCTCTCTCTCTCGAGTGTTTAATAAAAGTGCACTCCGCGCTCGTCGTCGTCGTCGTCGTCTCGCTCGTCGTCCTTCCAGGAAACTTTTCTGGATTCCACAAAGGCTCGACACGATGCTCGACGCGGCAGCGCCGACATTGGCATTTACAAAGCCGCCGCAGAATGCCTCGGCTCCATTGAAACTCCTCGTCTGCTTGCTCGCTGCTCCGTCGGGCGAATTTTTTTTTTGCCGCGGCTTGGGATGCTTAAATATTGCGCGAATCGGCTTTTATGAAGGATATTCGTATTGTGAGATTTCAAATATTTTTTTTTAAACTTACGTGTAATGCAGAAAAACTGCATTTTTATATATCTCTTAATAAAAGTAGGCTGTAAAGAGTTTGTGACGGATTCAGTTAAAATTGTCTATGAAAATAAATTTTTATTAGCCTTACAGAGTGCATAACTCAGCTGAAAAATCCAAGCAAGAAAGGCCGACCCATAACCAAGTACAAGGATAGACACGAAATAATAATTAAGTGAAACAGGCCCTTTATAATTCAAGCCTGGATCCTTCACTTGATAAATAGTGATTTTCGTGTTTCTAAAAAATTTCCGATGAGCTCGCATGAAATGATGCTGAAGACGGTACGGATCCTGCCAGAACTCCATCAATCCTGCCTCGAATATTCTGCGCAGTATCAAGTCGAATCTGTCGACGTAAGGCGATGAATTGGCGAGCAGCATAGCCGTCCAAGCTGGGGTTAGAGGCTCTTTCACAAAAGTTATGATCCACTTGTTGTTCTTGTCCGAATAACTATTAGATACTACGTAATGCATACAGTAGCTTTATTAACAGAATCATCAAAATTGTACCATAAAATTAATTTAGAAGAATCTAATGGTTTTATTAAATAAGTTGAATATCCATTCAATAATCAATATTAAACAAAATACTTGACAATGAAACTATTAGATTCTCCCAAAAACATCAAATTGCAAACAATTATCATTTCGAGAAAAAAATTAGCTCATTCCGCTCTAATTTAATTGTCTCACAACAGACGACGGCTTTCAAAGCTACAACAATACATCACAACACCAAGGTAACAAGTCATTCTTATCCATACTCAATTTTCCCATAAAATAATTAACATCGCAGCCACTGATGTTATTCTGATCGCTGATCAGCGCTCCCACACTCTCGATCATCTCCTCGGTGGACTGCGTCTGGGACTTGGCGAACCACTTCTTCAGGCTTTCATCCTCGATGAATGTATATTTTATGGCTCCCTTGGTTAAAGTAGCGATGACGTCGGCGTCAATTACGTCTTTCAAAGTCATCATAGACCCAAACCTTCTCTCCCTGCAGATTAGGTCCATCAAGCTGCCCAGGATTTGCGTCGAGAAGGTCAGAGACACGAAGGCTAGACTGAGGAACAGTATTTTTTCTGGCAGTTTTTTAAGGAACACTACCGTTGGACCACCGAAAAGAATCATCGAGAGGTTGTAGGCTGTCCAGGTTTGTTGGTCGAAGGACAAACAGTGGACCAGAATTTTCAAAGCTATGAAAATAGCAACGATGGTTACTACAACGAATGAATGGAGTTTGGTGGCATCCTGACCGTATTGCTTTACTATCAGATGATGACCAAAGGGCTGGAGAAAACTCGATCTGGTGCCTTCTCGATCATCCAGATTTTTACTACCGGTGATGGAGAATAGATTCACGCAGAAATCAACGCTGTTGTTAATTATTGAATTTAAAAATAGCTGGGATGAATTCACTACTGGGGTCATGGAAAAGTTCATGACCTTGGCTATGGTCTGCGATACTGGAACGTCTATTCCATAAAGATTGTCCAATACGTTTTCAGTTGTACGATTTCTTCTTATCGTGACTGAGGGGATTTCTTCGAAGTAACATACTTTTAATGAATAGCCGTGCAAATTTTTCAGTTTTTCGGAAAACAAATCGGAATCTTTTCTGTAAGATTCTTTTAAATAGGTATCATTGAATGGATTATATTGGTGCACTACAACGTCCAAGTTTTCAGCAGCGAAAGATAGAAACTGTCGATTTAATTTTGGCGGTGACAAAATTTCAATAACAGTTGTGTATAAAAATTGGCTCGACCAACTGAATTTTAAAAAGTTCAAGAAATTATTCTTCTGACGGCAATTTATAAAAAACACAATGCATCTTGATCGAGTAGCATTACGCGGATACTTCTTAACGGCAGCTATGTATTTCTCCAGAATACCTTAAAACAAAATTTAAATTAATTCTTTAAAAATATCAATCAATGAATGAGTACCGCACTTGTATAAACTCGCTTTTACCAACGTTCTTATCGCTGACAATTAAAACTTTGAATGCCAAGCGCTCGTAAACGCGCTTCATTAATTCTCGCGTTCGCAGAAAGCCGCGATCTATTGATGCCTCTTCATTTAGAAAATCCCCAACGTTCACGATAAGAGACGGAACTGCACTTGTGATTTCACGCACCAATAAAGTCGTCATATCGGGAAAGGTGCTCCGAGAATCTATTATTATTGTCGCACGTTTGGCTTGTACCCCCTCGAACATTCGTGCAACTATTTGACTAACGACGTTGTCGTTACAGTGAACACTGAGAAACATTGCGTTCCACAAAGTCATCTTTAAAATGTGGCACATTTATTATAAAATTTTGTTTACAAGTCTTTTTGATTAAATGTATCGTCCGTAGAAACTTTAGCGAGTCCACTGAGTCAACTGAGAAACTTTGAATTTTTTTTCTTGTCGAAGTTATTAATTATTCAAAGACTTGGAAAGCAATAAAGGAGTTTCCACGGATGAAAAGGATTTCTAACAATGGTAAAGTCAAGAGTTAATTAACAGCTTTATTGTAACTTTATAAAAATAACGACACTAAAGAGCAGTCCTTAAGTCATGGAAAGAATGACAAAAAGGAAACAGTTTTCTATGTGCATAAATTATTGAATACTCGTTAACCTATTGTCTGCAGCTTGAAAAGTCCAACTTTCGTCAAAGGTAGACTAAAGAAAAATCAGTATTATGAGACTTATTTGTAATTGATCAATGAATTACTTAAGTCTACATAATAAAAATTAGTTTGTTAGGAATATAACAAATCATTGGATATGTATAGTGTAAAATAGAAAAGTATGTGATTGACATGCACGAGTGTGGAATCGGTCATTTTGGATATAAGTTGTAATTTTGATTATTAAAATATTTGTGAATGGAAAACTTGACTGTTTTACCAACTGCAATCCATTAAAAGCATATAATTTATGTATGCCCGGTTTAAAAAATTAAATTTCCACAAGTTTTTTTAGTAGTTTTTTAAACACTGCAAAATATATGTTACTAGGCTCATATGATGTTTATTATTAATTTATTTATTAATTCATTTCTACAACATTTTGGTAGAAAAGTTTATTTGATAAAATTAAACTTCTCAAGCTTTTATCCAAAATGATTATTTTAATCTTAATTACACGATAATTTTAATCTTTAATTAGTTTTTAGCTTAGTTAAACTATCACATAAATCTAACATTTTTATTTGAACTGAAAAACAGAAAGCGATAATGGCTACAGTAAGAAAAAGGTATATTAAAAATCTCTGCTCTAATATCGCGTGGGATTTTTTAATAAGGGAAAGACAATCGTTAATCCAAAAACGAAGCCCGATTCTCCACATTGCACAACAGGAGGCCTCATCGATTCTGCTCCAATGCCACCTCGCAAAAAGTAGTCCGCAGCATAGAGAACAAAATCGCACGTTACTTGTGCGCGAGAACGCTTCAGTGTTTTAAAGTGTCAGGTGGCTCGGACGGACATTAAAAGCATCTCACTTCTTCCGGCCCTCTCTCCCTCTCTCGGAAGAGGCCGCGGCGAAAGCTTCGTCTCTTCTTTTGAAGAATGGCGTCTTGCTTGAAGTGGCGCACAATATGCCGCGCACTCCGGGGAGTTTCGCAGCTGCATTTTCCGCTACTTCTTCTTCTTCTTCTTTGGCTGAATTAAGTACACTCGGCGAGCGAAGCGGAGCGCAAGAGGCAAGGATACGGAAGGTATCTGCTTCAATAATTTTTATTAACATTTTAAAGGAGCGCAGTTTGAGGACGAGTTTTGCTTTGATGTCTTTGCGAGGCGGAGTTTGTCTCGAAGTATTGCTTGCCTAAACGCGGCTACTTTTACTATTAATGTTGTTCAAATTAGTTTTGACCCGATGGAGTTGTAGGAGTTATTTTCGGTTCGTATAAACATTATGGTGGAAGAGCGAATGAAATGGTAATGGACGACGACTTCGAATCGACGGTCAAAATAAAATAAGCGCACAAAGTTTTGTAACTGAGTGAAGTGTATAAAAAGGAACTTTATTTCAAAATTCCGATATCCAATATATATCTAAAAATAAAGATATGATAAACACAGGATATTTAAAATATCGAAAGTAGATATTTCGCATTTCCGAAAAGTATTTAGATCATAAAAAAAATTTAAAGACAATTTTTAATTATTTCAACTCCGAAAAGAAAGCTTCTACAATCAATATAAGACTCCAATTCCGAAATCGACCTTCCCTCAAAAACTAAAAACCTTCACACCAGCCCGCCCCGAAGTTCCAAACGAGCCGCGGTCACCGTCCAACGGGCCGTCGGCTTTGCGAAGGCGTCGAGCGCGCGAGATACGCCTCCGTCCCGATACCGGCAACGGCTCTCTGCGCCAGTAGGCGAGTCCAATAGCCGGTCTCGGGGGCCAGAGTCAACAATAGCGCGTCACCGAGGATGTACGACAATCACCCGGCAGCGGACACCTCCCGATAAACAAGCGACGCGTCAGCCGTGAAGATTACGGCGCTGTGTGTTTGTGTGTGTGTGTGCGGAGCGCTGATGATGACCGAGGACATATTTGCTCGCGCGGAGTCTCCGGGATTATCGGGGGGGCCATTGCAGTTCCCACATATCGGGATTTTGAATTCGGCTCGATGCTGTTGAGGCGGGTAGAGTTTTGGGAGTTGAAGCTTTAATTTGTGGAGTATTTTTGGTTGAGGATTTAAAAAATATTGTTATTGTTAAAATCACGTAATGTATATTTATGAGGTTCGTTGTATCCGTTGTTACTGATTAATCTCCTATTACTGATTCCGAAAAGGTAAGATGAAATATTACATCGACCTGACTGTTTTCCTTCCGAAGTAACGAACGTTTCGAGCATATAAATTACTCTGCTGATGAGAAACATGCGTAATAGTAGGAAAGTTTATTATAGCTGGATCTTATATAAAATATTAAAATCAAGTTTACAGATATATTTTTGTAATTAAACTACAGTTACGAAAGAAGAATCTTTAATTTTCTTCTCATTTCAAATTACGCAATGACACGACTCGAAAGTAATGAAACATTTATTTGCCTTCAAGACACACAATAAACGAAACTGTCAATCGCATTAACCCAAATTCCTCACAAATATCCTTCAATCGCTAGAATAAATATTCCAAAGGCTCCGAATCAAAGAAAAAGAAAAAAAGATTCTACACACAAAGACGATCCTTACATTCCGAATCATCGCCGGGGACAAGGAAACGCACCGAAGCGCGAAAGAGGGGAAAAAAGGGTCAAGTTGGAAGAAGAAGAGCGATTCGGTTCAAAGCAACACGCGGATAATCGATCGGCGCGCGGGACTTCGACCCTCGCCGGAGAGAGAATCCACTTGACACACAAATTTACTTCGCCGACGAAAAAGGGCGGCACAGGTGCACTTTATGTATATGCGGCCGCCTGCTTTGCATTTAAACGAGGCGCCCCGCTCCGGGCGAAATGATATTTGCAGTGAGAGGAGTCGATCGCGGGATTTATGGGACACCCGGCGAAGTTTCCTCCCGGCGAGCGCGGGAGTCGGCGTTGACGGCTCGGAACGTTAATCGAGATGGATTCGAGTTTTTTTCTTCTTTTTCAATGTTCGGATTGTATTTTATTGAGTTTTTTAAACAAAGTTATATCTGTGTTGATGTTTTATTTTTAAAGGAAGGGTAGTTTAGCTGTAAGATTTGAGCATTCACGTTTTGTTTACTAACGATGATTGGGTTTGAATACTAAAATAGATGAATAAATCAACAACTATATAACAGGAAACTGTTAACAGTTTCGAAATTCAGAACGAAACTCGTATAAATGATAAAAGATTTCTCAGAGTATCGTTTTTCATCGGTTCTCGCGCGTTTTGGCATACAAAAAACTCGACATAAATTTAAAAAAAAAAAAAGAATAAGCGAATAAAAGAATCTTTTATTATAAAATATTTTTTTTAAACAATGCTGATTTCCGTCGTACGTTTCAATTATCGAGAGTGCAATTAATTAAAAATAAAATTACAGCAGTCGAAAACGAAGATTATTTAAAAAAAAAGAAAAAAAGAAACATCTGCAACGATAGCGCGTAAACGATTTTGTTCGCCGAATTGCGAATAAAGGTGAATAAGCGTAATTAGTCGTACAACAGTGACGAACGTGATGCAGAACAAGCGCATTGTGGTTAAATGCGTATATACAGAGAGTTATCGGATAAACGGGTTTAAGCACGTTCGGCAAGTAAGAGAAGTTTCGTTCGCCGCCTCAAATGCCGTTTATTTATTTGTGTATACGCAACAACGTGTGCAAATTTCAGTATTGCGTTGAAAGGAAATATTTACAGGTTACAACAAATCATCGCTCGGAAACTAATTTGTTCGAGCTGAGAGTGAGCTTAATTTTCGCAAAATTTGAATTGCTGCTTTAAAAGCATTTACGAACACCTCTTAAACGTGATGCGATATTAAGGGGTTTTCATAAAATGTTAATTTATGCACTATCCGTTCTATAATATCGATCATTAATTGTCAATCGTGTAGAGAATTGGAAAAAAACTTAATTGCATTATAATTAAAGTATACGTATAAAATGACATTATGTTATGTAAATTACAATATTATGCTTGCATATAATTACACATAACGCGTTCCGGTCATAAATCAAAATTGTTACATTGCCCGAGTTTAAAAAAAAAACCAGCATCGAGCAAAAGTACATTAACATAATTGATTCGAAAATAGTATAGGTAATACCTCCCCGGCTCATCACCCGGAAGCGTCAATCAAACGGATCCAGCCCGCATTATCATACTCGACTTCAGACCTTCGGGCAAACAGTAGGTCACAGCACTTGAAATTAATTCCATTAAACCCGGCGATCCTCGCGAGGAAGGGGGGAGGGAGAGGTCGAAGGGAGGAAAAACGGTATATATAAAGCCGCGGCGACTAATCAATTATTCGCGAACGCGTAATTAGTTGATTGCCTGGTAAGTGCGCGCGAAGCAATCGCGATATTAACCGCCGCCGCCGCCGAGGTCTGCCTGAATGCCGTCAGTCTGAATGTGCAAGCCAGAGCCAAAAGGCTGCTTGACCCAGAGGAACGGGGAACAATCTCGCGGTTTTCAGTTTACGAGAGGATCTTGATTGGGTTTTGGGTTCTTTCTCTTTAATTAGATTGCTCGATGTACAATAATTAAAGTGGAAGAGTCGGGCAAAAGTTTGTAGTAAGTTTTAGAAAGTACTGAGTCACTCATTATAATTAGTATAATATTAATTATAATGATAGTTTCATTCTATTTTCCTGATGTCTCAACTATTTTGAAACTTGCGTGCTTTGTTATTATTCATTTTAATTAGTTTCACTCATTTTTGTTATCCGTACTTAAATATATCCGTGCCTTTTAATACGCGAATTCATTAGCTGTAAAAAAACTTTTAAAATGAATTATATCGTAATTTTAAAACATATTGTTCAACTTAATTTACGTCCTCATTCATACATAATTAAATTATTCATACATGCATGAAAAGAAAAATGCTTTATACAGTACATTCACTTACCTTTCATGTAGAATTGGAAGATCAATAATTACACAAAAGACGACTTTTCTTTTACGACCAAAAACATTCGTGTTTACCGCGTGCAATGCCAGAATTCAGTGACTGTAACTGCTGGCACGTTTTTGAGGCCAAGGATGGCCAAGTTTTTGAAAATTGAAAAGTTTTAATGAAAATTTAAGGCCTCGGGAGTCAAGTTTTTCAGTTAACAGAAGTTCAATGCGCTTTTAAATAAAGGATTGCGACTGGCGAACTCTATATAAACTTCGCCATTACATTCGCTCTTCGAGTGACTTTGAGCGTGAATTGGCGCCATAAGTACAGTACCGGCAATGCCGGCGAATTCAAAGTGATATTCATTTCATTCATCATGCGGTTTCCAGCTGAAGCATAATTTTATTAGCTTCAAGTTCCTAATTAATTTAAAAGCTATTCGAATAATTTAATTTTATGCCATTTTATAAGGATATTGCAGATTTCTGTGTAAATTATATACTTCTGTACGAAGTTGTTCTTGGCGCTCTTAATTAAAGCGTTTATTAACGAAATAATAATTAACATTTTATAGAATAAAGCGTATTAAATCATCAAATATATTTTAGTACTAAAAGAATTATAATCGTCTTACAAACTAAATTATTTATTAAACTCCTTTAAAAAAGTTTCGACAGGTTCCACGATCGAAATCACGAGTACCATTAGAAACGACCTGACGTATTTATTTACCAATAAATTTCTATCTCCGAAGGAGCCATTTCAAGACAGAACGTAACTCTCAACTTTTTCAACAAAATACGTTCCGTAAATCACTACTACCATTTACGGTATTATCATTCTCCTCGCGGAAATTTTGGCGTAACTGCGCAAAACCACGCGCACATCCACCCCCCCCCGCCCCGTGTCGAATAACGTCCCTCTCCTAAATCAGGAAGGACCTTTCAGAAATTTTCACGCTCCGATTAGCCCGAAACGCGGTCCGCTAGGCGGAAGCTTGCTTTGTAACGTGCGAGTTGTTTTCATTCCCCCACAAAAGATGTATCAGTCGCGGCGCTCCAACTTTCCTCCCCGGCTCTCGTTATACACCAGGTATTTCTCCCTTATCGCCGCCGCGGCAACTGATTCTTTTTTTTTTTTTTTTCGACGATTAGCATACCCGCATAAATCAGTTCCCTTTGTCCGGCGGCAAATCAATTTTTGCTAACGAACTTGCTCTATAACTGGCTTTTTTTTAACCTTTAAAACAGAAAGGTATTTGCAACTGTTAGAACTTTTTAAAAAATATTAAAATTAATGCATATCCTTTATGAAAAATAGAATATAATCAATTTTTAATAGAACCTCTTTTCTTTAACATTTTTAATGCATTTCATTTAGTTTAAAGTTTCATTTGGAACGGAAAGGTCTGAAGTGACAAGAGATTCACAGAAATAAATTAAAATTTCGATATTATTTAAGCTCTTTATATGAATGAGTTATTATAAGCACTAACACTCGAGAGAAAAATTATCATCGAATAATTTTCAGCATTAATTAAATAAAGAAATTGAATACATTAAAATCAGCAAGTGCTTTTCACAAAAACCTTGAACTTTTCATTTCCAGTCTATCGATTCCAGAGTTTTTAGCCACTCCAGTATAGAGAAGCAGTCCTCGAGTAGCTCCAACTCTAAATAATGAAATTTATCGGAATCGCGTCCGCGAAACACCATATTATTTTTACCCCTGACCCTAGACGCTGTTTAATTCTAATTTAAAAGGCGAGCTTTAAAACCGCGCAATTCGGTCCAGTGGTGGCAGTATAAAGCAGGACCGGACGGGGCCGCAAAAACAATTTCGTGCGCACTTCCGGTCCAGGTAAAAATGTCGATGAGATTAATAATTTAGCGGCGTCCGTCGCGCGGAAAAACTGGAACAGGAATGCGGGCCATCGCGATATTGCATATATCGCTGTGGAGAGGTTATTTTTAAACAAAGCTTTTATCGTATGATTTTGTTTCTTTAGTCATCTATGCAGTAGTATTTAAAATTATTATGCAATTATTTGTGTTTTCGATAAAGTGCTTTATTGTACGATTAAATAATTTTTAAGGTTTCATAAGTTTTGTTGTCTTTGTCGAAGAAGTTGATTTGAGAAGTAAGTCGATGTTGCTTTTAAATAATTATTATGTTTAGTAGATTAGTAGTTAACGTCAATTATCATTAGACACGCGCATTACAACTTGTCAAAGAAGTTTCATCTGCAATGTAGACTCACACACGATAGCGCCTAAGTGAAACACGAAGTTTTCACAGCCTGGAGCGTTGAATTACATTGAAAATTGTAAGCATATTTGATCATAATCAAGTTTAAACTTCGATTCAGTCGGAAAATTTCTAATTTTGAATACAATTTGAATTGCACAGTATTTTGTAAAACCTGTAATTTAATTTTTTGTTCATTTATATTCTGAAATATGATTAAAGTTCATTATAAATCCACCCGTGTGCTTTTTGAAATGCATTAAAAATCAAATTTCCAGTATAAATATTAATAACCCTCCTTTACTTTCCCGTACAATTTGTACAAGCAAAGTAATCTTCTCCGAGACTTTTTATCGCATTTTTAAAGCTTGCTACTCCTTACAAAAATACAGTGCAGACGTGCATTTTAGGACTTTAATAAAAAAAAATGTCAACTATGCTTATCTTCGAATGAAATTCTTGTATCATGTCTAAAGTGCATATCGTTTAGCCTTAATCGCTTTCCGTTGCATCATTTCGTGATCAAAAACTTGATCTTCTTTAGAAAGAAAATAGCTTTGAAAAACGAGTTCTAAATTCCAGCTCGAGTCATCATCTCCAGTCATCAGCACAAAGAACACCTTTGCCACACACATGCACACACACACAACCACCCGCAAGCTCTTAAAAGCGCATAAAACGAGTGGAGAGCAATGGGTGAGCCCTCGTACACAGACGAAGCGGCCTATTTCAAGTATTGTCGACGTCAAACGACAAGCCGAGAGGAGAGGCTTTTTTCTTTCGACGAGAGAGAGCTCGTTCGGCCAAGCGAGAAAGACATTCATGAAGGATTCAGCCGTCGATGCGCTCTGCAAGTAGTAAAGGTTCGAAGGTGGGCGGCCAGTAGTAAAAGTAGGTTACGCGCCGAGAGGTGAGAGATAATAAACATTTTACAACGAGCAGCTCTCGAGTGCATAAAAAAACGAGCAGTTACCGGGCGTCGGTACTGCATTTTTTTTTGGGGGAGGGGGGGAGATTGATGACAGCTTCATTTGGAATAAGAGGATTTTGTAAATTAAATTTTCCGACGCGATGTACTGCGCGCACCGACGCTGCGTTGGAATCTAACGAGATTTTTAGCACCCCGTTAAGTCGAATTACGGACTGAATTTGTAGCGGAGCTCATCAGTGTTTATTGACTCTGCCTCCGTGCAGAGTACATTAATTGTAAAATAAATTTGCTGAATGAACAATTGAATTTAGAAATTTGATTGTTTAAAAATAGATAGATAAGGTGGGGTAGTCGGTAAAATTTTTCTTAAAATAAGCACAAAGGCATACTATATTTTCAAACGAATTATTCAATAGATTGCTGCTAAAAAGCACCAGTAAGAAATCTGCATCTTCCTTCCTACAAAATCACGAGAAAAATTAATAAATTTCTCTGACGTATAAATAAAAAAATACTGAACCAAACTGAAAGCAGACCGCGCAAGATATTTTATTGAAAATCTCTCATTACCAATTTGGTATTAAATTAACATCAAGAAATTTGTAATAAGTTTCGCGTAATAAAGGTGATGTCAAAAGGCGATGAGAAATATTGAATTACTATCATTACTTTAGTGATAATGTAATACGGAAATGAATATTAAATTCAATTTAAAGAAGAGCTATTTTTAGACCGTACAGACGCAGTTAGTGTATCTTACCCGCTTTTACTTCTGGAGCGTAAAAAGCTATTACGATGAACAATGTAACTCGGGAAAAAGTATAAAGAGACGAGCGACAATAAAGCTGCAGTTTTAATGCAATTAATTTAAGGATATTAAACGCGAAGATAAATTTCACATTTCACAGCTAACAATAAAGTTGAACGTCAATGCAAAACATTATAAAATGCAATTTAATTATATTTCAAAAATCAAATTTGTGCTTTAAGCTCGTGCATGCATATAAGTCTCTCATCCAAAATGGCTTTCTTATATGACGCGTGAAGAATGAAAAGTCGCTTATATAGCTGCTATAAAAAATCGGGAAGGCAGAGCAGAGTGAAGCCGATGCTGCCTTTTTGCTGATATAAATAAAGTTGAAATAAAAGTTGGCGCAAAACTTTTGATCTACGCTTGCCGGCATTTTAATCAAGCAGCCTTTTTGGCGGGAGTGTTATCAAAGGTAAAAGCTTAAAGGTTTTATTTAGTATCGAGTATTTTCAGTATAATACAAATATTTTTATTCTTATGTTATTATTTTAATGATCATTTTTATTGAAATTTCTCGGAAATTTATTGTTATTATGAAATTTAAAAGCATTTATTAAAAACTCACATATTAAAATTGTGAAATATATATAAATTTTTATAGAACTTCATTATAACGTAAATTAATAAATTACTGTCGCTATATCATAAATACCTATCACAATATTTAAAAAAGAAAAAGAAAGTTTTATACTTAAGCTCTTAAAAGTAAATAAATGATTCCGCGAATTCTTCATTTAAATCATTGTCAGAGAATTTAACGGACAAGAAACTCAGTTGAAATCGGTACAAATGCCGAGCAGAGTCGAAGCCTTATAAACGACATCATTCGGGGGAGACAATAAAAACTTTTTCTCGGTTCACTTGCAGCTGCCATTCACAGGCAGACGGCTTAATGTTTCGCGAGTTTTCGAGGAATTCCGCGGGAAAGTAGGTTACTGCTATCCTTTGCCTCCGAAAACTAGGGTGGGCCTTCACGCTTCGATTGAATATTTCGTGCGGGAATCGTTATTAGAAGTGAAATTGAATATCGCGGAGTAGAGTTTTTCGGCGCAAACATTTTTTATTAGGCGGGCAAGTGTCTGCTTGAAAAGCTGTTAAAAGCATATAGGAGTGAATAAGTTGATTGAAATTCAACGAGAAAAATGAAGCGCAATTTACTCAAAGGCAATTATATATTCCTAGCCCTTCTTTATATTTTATTACTTTTTTTATGAACAGAGATAATTAAAATTAATGATTTTTGTGCTTGAAATATATGTTTAAATGCTTCAATCAATTTTTTTTTCTAAACCAAAAAAAATTTATTTTCACATAAACGCTATTTTTATTTATAATATAGTACTGTCATATTGTTATTATTATTATTATTATTTTATTATGACTTTTTACATTAGTTTTAGCAACATAGTTTAAATAAAATACAAAAAATTACTTTTCTGCGACTAATATTAGTTAGAGAAAATTCAATTTAGTCAGTGCCGGATTTAAACCAGTGGGGGCCTATGGGCATAAATTATGTGGGGGCCCACTTAAGGAATTGGAATTTTCGA
>JAWWML010017364.1:0-21122 GCA_035047165.1 Ormyrus rosae
TACCCAAACTTGGGGGGTTGACGAGCGGAGCGAGTAGGGGGGGTACCCCCCCTAGTATATATATATATATATATATAATAAAAGCCGGAGAAAAAAGGACTTTTTCCCGCGAAAAGCCGCTGGAGAGGCCCTCGAAAGCTAAAGCGCAGCGAGCGGCAGCCTCGAGTACCAATTATTCAAGTCCAGCTCGGCGTCGGCCATAGAGCGTAATGTACGCCGCTTGGGCCGCATTCGCCGATCGCCAGTTATATATACGCGAGAGGCCGCGCCGCCCCCTCTCCCTCCGCGCGCGCACACGCGCGCACGAGCGCAAGCGACCAGATATGAAGTAAAGAGCGGTATATTATGGGGTAATCCCCGCTCATTGGGCAATAACAGTCGCCCTTGTGCCTGGAGACCCTGGAAAACTTACCGAGCGTGCCTAATTTAAGGGTGTATCAAATTCTATGCCCGAGACGCTACTAATTTTATTTCTTCCGGGCCTCATTCCGCGCCCTGCGCGATCGTTATGTGACTAATTCCTTGCAGCCCGAGTTCGATATGTATAAGTGCGGCTGCTTTTATTTCGAGGGTAAATAATTTGTTGAGTTTAGTTTGAAAAAGTTGCGCTTTGCAATTTAACTACATATATAACTGTAAATATTTTAGCGAATTAGCTTTTTATTTCTTTTAAAGACTATAAAAGTTTACATTAATGCCAAAGAGATAATATACTGCAAGCTTTATCTAAACAGTCATCAGTAAAGTTTTAATAGTGTCATTATAGCATTTATTTCAGTACTTCTATGAGAGCAACGTTTAACGAGCCATCAAACAGGACAATTTAGCTCCACGGAAGAATTTCGCTCATTACAGAAAATAATCAATCGCGGAACTATTAGATTTTCATCGGTAAAACTCCCTTTCTCTCTCTCTCTCTCGCTTAACGAAACAATAATTCCCCATCATCAGAGGCTCGCTTTCGATTACCTCGCTCGGAAACGCTCCCGGAACACATATATCCGGAATGATGCTCCGGAGCGAGCAAGAAGTCGAGGCGCGAGAGGCATCCTGGGAGCAGCGCCAACACCTCGTTATAGCCGCTTCCAGTATTATATAAATTTGAGTTATTTATAGGCGGCCGTTCCTATAACTATCCCCGCGTTATGTATCACGGCCCTGTCGAAATACCTGCCTCGGGGAGGCAAGCTCTGGCGTAACGGCGCGGTTGACATCTTCCCTCTTGCGGAAGAAAAGAGTCGGGGAGGAGAATTATCTTGTAAATTGAGTGCAACGTAATTGAGCTGTGTGAAAATTTCCTCCGAGAACACTAAAGTAATTTTACTTTATGATAATAGTTTCGCTTTATTAAATAATTTAATTGCTAATTGTATTTTTAAAATTAACTAACGTATTTATGCCAACTAATCATTTAATAATTAGTAAGCATTAGATTATATCATGTAATTAATTTTTCCCACTAATAAATCTAATAAACTCATTCATAACAAATAGATCCTTTACTTTACTCGTAAAACGAAGCGAAACAGGGCCAAAGAAAGCTAGACTCTGGGAGCGTGCATCGGCCGGCGCCAGCCACCCTTCTCCATCCATTAAACATATCCACCCAATATATATAGATATATATACATGTTATATGACACTCCGGTGCGTGGGCACATAGGCCTTATGCAGGAGTTCCCCCCTCTCCGCACGCAACAAGTACGTTTACTTTAGCCAAGACGGACGTAAAATACGCTCCCGCCCCCGACCCTCTTCTGGAAAATGGGACCCGGGAGTCCTATACATCGAAAGTTGGGAGAGATGTATCCAGGCGGTCGGTCGCGTGCCCGAGGAGGAGGAGGAGGAGGAGGCGGCATGACGTAGTACTTAATTCGCGCGAGTAACCCCCCCGCGTCGTGCGTCCGTACGGTCACCCTCGAGGGGGGGCAACGGCGGCGGCTCGGCTCGAATATAAACATAAGAACAGCATTACCGCGGGTTGCGCGCACTCTTTTTTTTAGCTTTCGGCTTTTAGTCGCGGCTAAAGCCGGTAAGATGTTTGCTCGTGGGTAATTGAGGGCTCTGGAGAGGCGCGCGCTGGATTATTGGAAGGCTTCGATGCATTCCGAGAGCTTCCTCGAGTGCTTGCTAAGACGCTCCGATGATTGGCAACAGCTTGTTGAAGATGCGCCCGCTGGGAGGCAGAAGCTGGAAGTAGGTTAGATCTAAGTCTCTTTGCGGGTAGCATTTACATCTGCCGTCAGTTCGTTCCGTCAAATTAACCTCGGCTCGATTAATTCTTCTTCTTCGTTATCGCAAGCTTCGCACTTCAAAGTTGGCTTCGCCTCGCTTAATCCGCTAATTAGTATCGTTAATTAGTCTTCCGATTTAAATATTGATATTCGAATGACGCTTTAAAATATTTTGACCTTTAGCTAATAACGAAACAAGAAGCTTTGGCCGTAAATCAAATCCTAAAACGCGTACACTTCCCCTCGGAGGAGCCAACAGTGGCAGCGGCGGCGGCGTATCATCTCCGAGAGTTTACTTTCTTATTAGCTCGGCAGAAGTAGATTAATTTCGCAGCATCTCACTCGGGCTGACAGGGCGGCAGCGCGCACTCGGCGATAATTCAAAATTTCTTACGTTCATTATGCAGTTACGGGCCGCGGGGCTCGCGCTCCTCCCCCCGGGGAGTACACGTATACCATATAACAGCATCAGCAAAGCGGCTTAGTAAGTTTCGAAATTACGAAATAAGGGAGACTGAGCGATGCGCCGGCGCCGCCGCCGCCGCCGCCGCGCGGCGCGGCTGATGAATTCGCGCGGCGCGGCTGATGAATTCGCGAGAAATGTAGTTGAAGTAAGAAGGTAATGCGCGCGGCTCTAAGCTCCCGGGCAAAGGCTTTGTTAAAATTACAGGTAGAGAAAGCGGGATGGCTCCTCGCGCGCATTCGGCAAGCCTGGCGGATACTCGGGCCGGGCAAAGGGCAAGGGAAATGCCGGGAGAAACTAAGCGCCCGGGCAGCTTCCTGTGTGTGTAGCCGAGCTTGCCGCCTGAACTTCTCTATCTCTCCTCGGCAAAGCGAACGACAGAGAGGTCTGTGGGGGGAGCTGCAGGATCCCATAGTTTATAGAGTTTAGCATCGCTCCGAGGGATGAAAGTACGAGATTGGCGGAATATACAGGAAGACCACGAACTCGCTAATTAGTGTGCGCGCGAGCGCCGGCCCGAGCTTGCCTCCTTGCTTGCGCGGCTGCATCACGACCGCAAATAGGAGAAAATTATTAATTGAGTTTTCCCGACGCTACGGACACGGAACGTCACTCAAGGTGTTCTGCCCGACGTTTGTCCGGTCAAATATCTCGAGTTCCTACGGTTTGCTCTCTCTCTCTCTCTCTCGCGCGCGCGCGCTCTCGAAGGACACTCTATTTCGACGCAAAGATTCATTTCCCGAATCAAAGTGCAGCGACGTTTTATTTAAATTATAAACTTCTCGTTTGTAAACCTGCAACGTCCGAGGTACATATTTGAAGGTCCAATTAAGATTCGGGTCACAGAGATTTTGATACGTTTGAATAAAAACATGCTATACTGGTAAATTCTTTAATTAATGAATATGCAAATGAAATTTTTTTCTACAAATTTTCATAATTTAAGCAAAAATAGGCCTCGCTTTGATTTTATAAATTATTTAAAGAATCTTTTTTATGGGAAATTATACTTTTATAGCAAATAACGAAGAAAGTTATTTAATAACGAGTTTGCTAATTTTCATAAATGCTATCTGCAAAAAAGTTTACAGCAAAAATTTGACAACAATTATGAACGTGTATAGAAATAGAAATGATGAGTGTGATAATTGCTCATGCATGATGGGTTCATGAATTAAATCGAATGACGGCTCTGTTTATAGTAGATGATAGAATGCTGATTTTGAATTAAACGAACCCGATGATTCTGTCAATTACTTTATCATTAATCAACGCCGCTTTGTTACGTACTGCATGATTAATAAGTCGAGTTCTGTTAAACTTGCAATAAAATAAAATTAGAATTATTATTAAAATTAGTTATTAGATTTTATAATATTTATAAATAAAGATCTTATAAATATTATTAATATTAATATTATATTATTAATATTTTATTTAATTCCTGCTTTTTGTAGAAAAATCGTATTAAAATTTCCATCTGTAGATCTCTCGAGTTAAAGAAAGAAAGCAACAGCATTTATCCTTATATTATTTTTCGAGTGTACTACTTAAAACGACATTTTACCTACTTAAAAAGCGAAAAAAAGTATAAACGCGAATAAGTTTTCGATTGCCTATTCACTATTCAAGGCTTGATATTTTACAAGTAAAATATTATAAACGTCACCAATTAAACTAAAAAACAGCCAAGAAGTATAATTTAGATTTTCTTCTTTTTCTGAACAATCAAAAGCTCGTTAACCCCAACGCACGTAAAGCGCCGTAAGCGCGCTTAAACGTACTTGGCCTAATTTTTCCGCCCGTCAAAGTGCAGCGCAATAAACATTTTCTTAGTGTGCCAGTTTTTTCTCCTTCACGTGAAAAACTCCCGCAGACTAATTCTTTCACAGATTAAAGGGATTATACCGACTTCTTCCAAAGGCTCGCTCGCCAATTTACCTAACTGACCTCGAGCCAGATGAACTCAGAGCGGAAACATGGCCTTCGTTTCTGCGGGGGTCCAAGTTCCGAGAATTTTCCGGGCCACCGTTTGCGAAAATTTTCCCTGACCTACTGCAGGCTCAGAGGTGGGCTTCTGGGTAAGTGACGTGGGACCTTTGGGGACTGTGCAGGCGTGACGAAATTATGAGCGATGATGGGAAGGACGACGACCAATGTATCGCTTTCCAGAAATCGTGTGGGGTAAAAATAGGGCCTGGGATCGATTTCAAACTCATCGACAAGTATTATAATTATGAATTTTATTAGAATAGTATCTTTCAAAATAATAAATATATTATTATAACATGTAAGAAATAGTATAGCGTTTCATTCCATTTTTCGAACAGAAATTGGCCAATTCCACTGGACAGATGGCCAAGTATTGGCCAAATCTCTGGTCAACTACCATGCCTAAATGTAACGTTTTTTAAGTAATTTTACCACAGTTTTCTGGTCTGGATAAAATGCCCATGCATTGATATGGAATATGAATATAAATATGAATCTAAAACGCTTATTATACATTTTTATGTACCGTAACTTTTGTATACACATTTACTTCTGCTTTTTAAATCTGACTCATACATTGTTGTATGTAATTGTAAATCTCAAATTAAAAGATGGAAGAATAAGGTCAAAAACTTTAATAATTCGGGTTCAGATAAATTGGGCAATATTTGGCCAAGTTCTACTTTATAATTTAATGGAAAAAATTTATTTTAACATTAGTACTATTCATAAACTACTTCGAACACCATTTAAAATGCTTTTATTTCTACTAGGGTGTGCATTAATTATACATTTAATAATAAAATTTAATGAAACTTGAGTTGACCCTTTTAATATACAATAATTTATACAAGCATTTACAGTTATTAAAGTTTAATTGTGTACAATACCGGGAGGAAAAATAGTTCGATAAATTATAGAAATTCATTTCATCAAAATTTATTAACGCAACAAATATATTGCCTAGAATTTGCCATAAATTTTATCCTCACGACAGCAGAACATTTTTTCGGCATCGCTAGCAGAACCTCCTCATCTGTATGGACAGCAGGTCACATTGAATAAATGTCAATAATGTCAGTCAAAGATCTTTTCAATTACTGACCCGACCTGAATCAATTAATCGTTCCGCAGCTCGTTCATTTTCAGTAGACGATTCTCTGACGATTCTATAATAACTAGATTTACATTAAAAAATTTTATAAATATCCAGCTTTTCATACTCCGTGCTCGATAAAACTGTGCAATCTTTTACATTACCACCTAAGAGCGCGTCCACCCACGATCTTGTTTTTCTTCTCTCTTTCTCTCTCTCTCTCTCTCTCTCTCCCCGCCTCATTGCATCAGTGAACCTTAGCCTGAAAACCACCCGTACCATTGACAGAACGAGCGTGAGCCTTTCACGCCTGCAGTGCCACCACCCTCTCTCTCTCTCTCTCTCTCTCTCTCTCTCTCTCTCAGCAACGCAGCTTCGTGGGAGGAGTAGCGCGGCTTACCCAGCAGCGTAAAACTGCCAGCTAGCTCGGGTCGAAGCGTGCCGCGTAAAAGCGTGACGAGACTCCGAGCCCCCGCTGACGAAAATTTCGCCCCGTCAGGCGTTTCCCCCCGAAGTGCCACTGACCCAGTCTGCAATTTCCCGGGCCGCCCACGCGCCAGATGCAATAAATAAAGGGCAGCGAACGAGATCGTCGCCGGGAAAAGCCGTGAAATCGTTGCCGGCTGGTGGGCCACTGTTCGATGAAAAGTTGAGCCGCGGGCTCGAGGACCAGGCCTGATTTATGGCGAGCGGTGCGATCGAACGCCGTGTTTGCCGTCGTCTAATGCTGTCTTCGCTCTTTTATGCGACTCTTTGTTTCATCGCTCGGAACGACGCGCCACCGTTGGCTCGGGTCAAGGTTGCCGTTTAATCAGGGTTTATGAGTGGCGCGCGAGAGAGCTGCGACAGAGCAAAGCAGAAGGCATCAGAGAACTCTAATTTGTGTTCTTCTATGTCGCGTGGCTTCGAATGGGAAAGTTACTATCCTGCTGCACACGTAGTTATTAATGCTCAACATTCGCAAAAAAGCAGCGCCAGCAGCGCGTGTTTGCCTTATTTCACGCAACGCGACAACACGAGATAAAAGAAGAGCGCCATCGCGCGCCCAAATATTTATCTTTGCCATCGCTATCGTATACGTGGGCAAACGAAAATTTGCGTCCGTGCTTTTGAGACTCCCCGCACGCGAGGCTCGCTTACTCTCCCGCCTGGCGCTCTTTAATCATCGACGTATAAGCATAAACTCGCGGCGCTCCGAGTCGTAAAAGTCTACACGTATATCGTGCATCCCGTGCTTATGTCGTCCGCGTGTTCCGGGCCTTTGACTTTCTCTGCATTAAACGTAATGACGAGTTGCGCTCGATAGATCGCGAACGATCCACGTAGCGGAAAAACGCCCCGCGCGCGCGATGTGTAACTACGTTATCGAGAGTACGCCGGGGAGATTGGCTTTACACGCGAGCGGTGTTTCCAAGTCGGGCGCAAAATATACAAGCTCAATTTCTAAAGGCGTATTCATAAAACTGGAATAATTTAGCAAATGCCCGATTATCGGTGATCAAACGTGTCCTTAAATGAGGCAGTATAACTTTTACGATTTTCCATTGTCCTCGGTACTGGGAAATAAATAATGTATTTTCTGATTTGCACTTTTGATGGGCGATGTAAACGATTCATGCGGAAAGCCGGAATAAAACATTATTTTAGTAAAGTAAATATTAAACGAAACTTGGCATATTCTGTTAAATTAATAAAATATTTTATTGAATTAATTTCGATATCATTAATTCAATACAGGATTAGTCTTTAATTTAATACATTTTATCGTCGAAATCTTATCGCTTCTTTTGTAATTGTAATTCACTTGCAATTTTTTTTCTCCAGGCGGTACTCTCCCGAGGCGATCGAAATAAAATAATGACAAAAGCTGCCAATTGCGGATATAAAAAAGAGCCGTTCGAAAGTATCACCGCCAGCAGCCCACCAGTAAAAACTTTGGCTAACCCACACTGGCAGAGGCTCGTAAACACGCGTGAAGGCACTTATACAGATTGACTTGATAACCCGGGCAATCGAGAGCGTTTGCGCGCGCGTCGGCTCATTTGCTCTACGACGCTGTTATAACGGTACCGTATCAGGGAGAAATTGCCGGCGACGAATGCGCCGTCGTGATTCCCCCCTCCGAACCCTCCCGCGGTTTACGAGAGTAACTAGGCGGCTTTTTACGTACCTTTGACGGGAGATAGTAAAAAATGGGACAAGCCGGGCAAAAAGAAGGGAAAGCGATAGTGAGTCACGATGAGCCGCCGTAAATGTCGATTGCAGCGATGCCTCGGCGCGCTCCTCGCGGATGTTTCAATCGAGAACGATCCTGCACGGTTGGCCTCTCGCACTTTTTTCAATTTGCGTCGAATGGGAATGTCGGTAAGCGGTGGGCAGGTTTGTTCAAGTAGTCGAAAAATGTAAGGATAATTAACATAGCGATGTATCGTTATGAAAATCTCGGTATTCGTCTCACAAATATTGCTTTCTCCTAGAGGAAGCTTTGTGATAGTAATTTTTTGAGTTGTTTGAAAAACCTGTTATAATAATTATTGTATTTTAAGGTGCCAAGAACAAGATTAAATGCCTTTATGTTAAATTTATGTATGGATGCATGTGTGTGTATGTGTGTGTATACACCTGGATTATTTTCTTTGTATTTTTTTTGTGACAGCGGCAAAAAAATTCTATTTTTGTTTCGCTTGTTGGTTTTCGTTTTATCGTCAATTTTCGATTTTTAAAAAATTTAATTTTAATTTTTTTTAATGATAGAATTGAAATATTTCAATCCAACAAAGAGCATTTTAAAGGGCATAAAAATACCTATAATTTTCAAAAATTCTCTTATTAAGGACTTTAAATATTCCAATAACAAAATTTTTATTTAAGTTTTGTTTACTGTTCATTAAATTCTAAAATGGACATAGAACAATTAAAATATAAAAATAAATAACTAATGAAATATAGAATAGTTTGAAATTATTTTGTTGAAATCGATTGTTTTTAATGAATCTCAGAGATAATATTGGAAAGATAAATTAGTTAGGAGGAAGCTAAGTCCAATGAATTGGCAGCAGTTTTGTTTTATTTCTATTGTTGATTCTAGGCTCGGGCTTTTTCTTATACAAAACTTTTGGAATAATAATTAATCCCTTTGTATTGTGAATTGTGTTTATTTATATTTAATATATTTAATATTAAATAATTTATGTTGGGTTTTCGAAAATGTAATGCTAACGCCATCTCTTGGAAGTCCCGTCGTTAGAAACTTTGGCCAGCTACCCTCATCAACTCGGCTCAAAAATGAACAAGCTACACATTTACAGATTTTTATAAAAATTGTATAACTTTATAGGATAATTTTTCTAATTATACTATTTCATCGATGAAAAATTGTACTGAAAAAATACTGGTATTAAATATTCTTCAAATTAAACTTTTCCTTTTTTTAAGTTTAATTGGCATTACGTTTTAATTATTCGACTAACTAGCAGTGAATCATTATATATGTACGTAAAAGAAGTCGTGACAAAATTGGCTCGAGGATCGTATGTGTATATTTTTAAATAAATTTGAAATATCAGCAGGATTTGGACAAAAAAAAAACGAACCTTTGAAAATAAAATTTTATAAAATATGCTAAAAAATGCACCGCCAGCTTTTTCATTGAAACTGAAAACAGCCGTGCTAATTAGCCGACTAGAACCTGAATATATGTGAATTCCTTAAATCTTTAATTTTCATTCCTCAATTTTTAAAAGTTTATAGTAAATCCCCTTTGCCATCCGTAAACAAAAAAATTCCTTTTATAAAAAGGAGAATTCCGAAGAACGCTGTAAATTTTTCCGAAGACTTCCCCATCCTACAAATAGTACGTGACCCTTCCACTCTCTAGCAGCCCATACCCAGATCAAATTCTACGGTTAGCTATATATTATATAGCTGCATTCTAGAAAGTCAGTCGTCGGTAGGAGAATTTTTTTCGTTTCCACAGCCATGTCTCCCTCTTTTTCCTTCTCACTTCGGAGGGCTGCAAAGTACGCGTGCCTGGAGTAATAAACCGGAACACTAGGATATACGTATATAAAAGAGGCAAAGCCAGTAGCTCTTGCGCTGCCAACTTCTCTTTCTTCCTCTTCAGCTCTCTCTCTCTCTCTCTTTTTCCCTCTGTCCCTCCCGGTGTTATTTACGAGGGTTTAAGCGAGCCGCGCCGAGAGAAAAAATGTGATTTACTGCGCGCAGAGCCCCGAAAAACTGCCGATTTCCCGGCTAAACTCGCGCGTAGCTGCTTCGTCAAGACGTGAGCCGACTGGGTCAGTCGTGGCGGGGCCCCGCAGACCCACTGGACCCCCAGAAAGAAGGCCAAGGCCCTAAGACAAAGGGGGGCCCGCTGAGCGCGGGATTAGGTCAGTCTGACGGACCTACCGGTTGCGATCAGTGGAGCCACGTGCGGACGTGCTGCGACGATCAGTGGGAAAAGCGACGCCGCGGGTCGGACGTTTGATGTAGGCTAAGGGGCTAAACGGCGGAAACTGATTTTCAACAGGCCTCTGTCAACGACTCTTGATTTTTCCAACAAATAGGGAAGGTGAAAGTTCGACATTCTTTCGGACAATTACGGAGATTTTTAACTGCAGGTGTTGCCCTTGCTGACAGCTTTATCTGGTTTTTTTGGATTCAGCTTCGAGGAACGTTGTGTGGTCCGCGGAGATGTTTCGTTTTCCTAAAATAATAACGTTATGTAATTAAACACAGTTTCGGAGGCGAAAAAATTCGCCACGTTAATTCTTCGCGAGAAAAAAAAAGAGGGAAAAAGTTCATTGCGAAACATCTATTTTCTCAAAGCCCAACTAATGAATCGGAAGTTATTAACGGGGAAATCCGGCTGCAGATATTGGAACGACTTTTCAATCAATCACGAATTTAATTAAAAAGTACAATTACATTAATAAAGCATGAATTCTCTCATTGCTCCCAAAATGTTTTCCACTTCCGGAGGCAACGACACGGCTACCGCTTTCAGCCCAGTGCGACGAGTAATTTTTGCGACAAGCGAATGACGAAAAGATAAACGAACTTTACTACCCACCCTCCTTCGGCCGAATCCGCTGCTTTTTATTAAGGCAATCGATATGGCTTTCACTCGATTCGGCTCTCGCGCACGGAGAATCTGAAAATTTTTTAGTGACAGCCGCATGGCTGCTGTGCGACTCCCTTCTTTCACCCCTCCCCCTCGCCCCAATTTTTTCTTCACCTTTTCATACCCATTCTCGATGAAAGTTTTTGCCGGCTTCCTCCACCCTCCCTCGATGACACTAAGCCTGTTTTTAAATTGCTAATTCAAGAGAGAACCTTAATGAAATCTCGCTTCTTTCCCTCTACTTATTCTCCCTATCTTCCAGCCGATTCCATTTCGCCGTCGCTCCTGTTTCTGTCGCTCTCTCTCTCTCTCTCTCTCTCTCTCTCTCTCTCTCTCTCTCTCTCTCTCTCTCTCTCTCTCTCTCTCTCTCTCTCCCCCGCCCACCTCCTTGAGATCTCTTGGCAGGAAAAAGAGGAAAAGGAAAGAAATTGGAAGATTATGAGTGCCACGGTGCTAAGTCTGGCGGGCAATTAAATTTTCTCCGGGCGGATGGTCAAAAACAGTAGCCGAAGGCAAGCCTACAGGCTTTCCTTTCTGCGGATATAAATACTGGGCCTACGTCTCATCGCGTCGATTAAAAGCAATCATTTTTATTAGAACTACGATGGGCAGAGAGGTGCGTGGGCGTCCAGATTGAAAAAGTAAAGCTAAAAAAAAGGTGAAGAGATTTTATGCAAAAGAGCAACTGTGGAATCTTAATTATTCTCTTGATAAGCGATGGAATAAGAACATTATATAATTAAAACGCATTAATGACTAATGAATTTAATGCAAATTCAACATCTTTTTCAGAGTAATATTAATTTAATTTTATTCTATTTGAAATTGATTAATTAATTGCTTTCGACGTGAAACGTTTGCTTCTATTATACATTGCTTAAAGCTTTCAGTACTAATTTCGCTGGATGCATAAAATACAAGGATAATTTCTTAATTTTGCTGTTCATACTAGATGAACAAAATGAATAAAAGTTTTAGCTTATTCAAATTGCCTGATCAGTTCAATTAAGTTATACCCCTTTTCTGCGAATCGATTCCCACCACATTATTTCCATAATAACACAACGTAAAATCGCAATGAAATTATGGAGGTTCACAAAAGTAATACGAAAATTGAAATCCCTTCGTTAAATTTCATAAAGGAGAAAAACGTCGGTTGAGGGCAGAAAATAAAGCGGAGGGGAAAAAAAAGGCATCAGAAAGAAGGAAGAACCGCTTTCTTTTGCGCGGCGAAAAGCGCAATCTCCATTCAGGGGAATTTAAGGGTATATAACGCTCGAAAAAGGAGAGCGGCAACGGAGAGTAAGACAAGACGAAGGAGGCGCAGTTTAATGGCAGACCCGCGTTTTTCGCACAGGTGCCCGAACAGGTGTTTTCGAATCACTTAAGCCGCGTGCGCAGGCGCGAAATCGCCTGCTGCGAGCCGCCGCCGCCGCGTCATTGTTTCGGCGCGACGTGAGCGTACGCGAGAGGCCGAGCCTCAATGGATGATAAATCTTTGGGGGATTGTTGTGTCTGCGCCTCGACGTCATTTTTTTTGCATACGTTTATCCGGATTCCTGCTAACTTTTGCGGATCGATTCAATTTACAATCGAAGACTGCCGCTGCTCGAGGATTCTTGCGAGAGTCCCTTTGATTGTGAACCTTTTTGTTCTTACTTAAATACGCAATTAAAATTTAGTTTTTATACAACTGTTGTTTAAGTAATGTATTAAAGTCCTTATGACGTTTTGCAATGCGTCTTGAAACCTATTTATTAGATAATTTTTTGGAATAGATAATATAATGTAGTTACTTTTTAAAAGTGTCTGGAATATCGGTGCTGCAGTAAACTTTTGAAACTGATATTTTAGAAAATTTTAAAGAAAAAAACTCTGTATAATAAATTATTTCTGTGCAAATTCGTTGTTGCTCTCAGTGAATATTTTGTACGTTTCACATTAATTCGGAAAATATTTTGCTACAGAAATTTCTGAAGATTCTGCTTCTACCCGCTGTACAAAAAACTATTTTCGAAATTTTTTAACGCAAATGTATCCAATTTCCTATAATTTGATCGAATAAACTTTTTATTAAAACATATTCGGATATATTAAAGCTCGTATAAAAAACATGACGACTCGAGAGACTTAATAACGAAATGATTGCGTGGAAGGCGAAGCTAATCCGCATTCATCTCCTTATACAGCGATAATTTCACGAGACACCGCAAATAGCTGGCACCTCCGGCCCATTAAAAGGCCAAACATCGCGCGCAACGGGCTAATAAAGCAGCAGCCCACCTTGCGCAGTGCGATAAAAAAAAGAAAAAAAAAAGCGGGCGAATCCGCGCATCTCTCGGCGCGTTTATGAGGCCTTAAAATGCGGCCGTCGTAAATGGCGCGCGGAGAGCCGCGGCGGAGGGAAACGGCCGAAAACTCGCTATCACTACCCCCCTTTTTTTTTCTTCCATTCGGCGCGCCAAAGGAATCTGCATATCGCGCGGAAACTTAATAAATACGAGGGAGGAGAGCTCGAATTGCAAGTTTATTTTGCCTTTCTCTAATCTAAGCGCGTCGGCAAAGTTAATGCTTACACGCGACGGCGAATTTCCGAGCGCCCTGTGGATGCAAGGACGACTGACTTTCTTTGATTCCGGCCGAGGAATTGCGAAAATGGCCGAGACACGCGCGCAGCTAACGAATGTTATATCCGGCGGTTGACTTTAACAACTTGCGCAAAGGGATTTCGAAATATTAAATCTTTTCCAAGAAATTGAAATAATCTCAAGGAATTCACTATTTAAAGGTACTTTGAAATATGAATATTTATTTAAAATTATCAAAAACTTAATTATTATTTTTACTTGAGAAAATTGCTTTAAACTTTGCACTTGTACAATAAGAGGAGTCGAAGAATGCATTAATCTGCACGTAATTATATATATAATTCATTAAAAAAGTCTTGCTTCAATGTGAGTTAAAATTGCTGGAAAATTGTCTTGCTTTGAATAAAAGCGTCGTAAATAATGACTTTATTAAAGAAATCATAAAAACTAATTGTTTAATGGCTAGAGAGCATTATTCATGAGAGCTCCTCAATCATGAAATTGTTCCCGGCCGCCTTAACCGTTCCCTCTGGAGGCTCGAAAAAAGCTTAAGAATCGAAACAAGTCGCACAAGAACGTCAGCTAGTTTGCATTTTAAACCGTCGTTCATAAATGTTCGCGTCCGAGGAGCCACGGGGTCTTTCCTCCTGCGCTCGTTCGCGCAAAAACGACGAGAGGCGCAACGGCCTGCCTTTGGTCAAACAAAGCTTTCGTCCAATCCGAGGCTACGCTATTGTTTGTCTCATTCATTGTTTAAAGTGTATGTACACTCAACTACTAATGTGATGAGAACAATTTATTTCGTGACTATAAAATCATGTCCAAAAGAAGTAGCTAATAAATAATAAATAAATAATAAATAATAATAAGTAATAATAAATAAAAAAATCGCTATGTATTTTATTTTTAGTGAAAACAGACAATGTAATATTCGAATTACATTCGACACTGGCTTTGGTAAAACTATGCGTTCAGTGAGACCTCTTGTTAATTTGATACAGAGTTTATTTTTCTTACACGGGACTGACGGTTTAAAACAAGGAAATTGTCCTTTTAAATCTAAAATTCTGTTTCTTCAAAATAATATTCTTTATTATTTCATTTTTGCTTAAAATTAATAGTAATTGTACCAAAATACTCATCTCTGAATCAACTATCCTTTCAATTATTCTGCTTTACTGGGGCCGCAATAACAAACTGTGTAAATCAGGAGTTTATATTTTATTTTTAGTGAAAACAGGCAGAATATAATATTCGAACGATATTATTAATTTTTTTATAACATACTGTAAGCTTTTTTAAAATTATTTCTATAGACTTTCAATTATTTATAGATAGTTTTAGCACAAATATTAGACCTTACTTGATAAATCTGAAAATCTTAAAAAATGCTACTTCTGAAAAGTTACAAAAAAATATGTTAATGTTGTTAAATAAACAATTATTTAATTCTTTTTTCAGTCATCCAAGAAAAAAAGTCTTTTAAAATCGAATGAAAAGTGTAGGCTAAATGTTTATTTATCCGTTATAGCTCAACATCGTGTCAGAAAGGCAAATTTTTATTTTTAAACGCATTCAGAACGACGGAGAAAAAATGTTATATTCAATTTTTGTTAAATTTATTACGGATGGAAAACCATAATCTCGCTTGGTTTTAGGGATAAAATTCAGCATTTTTAGCATTCAGTGTCTTTTTCGTTTAATTTGACAGATAAATCTTTAGAATGTTTTAATTTTAATTTAATAGAATTCTCATTGACTTAATGATATATTTCATCGGCGAAATTTGGTTTATTTCATGTCATTAATTTAGTAATATATTTTATTAATTCAATAGTATTTTTTCTCAGTGCAATAATTGCCAAAATCAAGGACTTTGTTGCTAAAGAAATCAAATCAAAGAAATGTAAGTATTTGTTTATAACTATACAAGAATTTTTTTCACTTGTCTTCAATATAGTCAGGTAAATAAAAGATCGAAGTAAGGATGAATTCTTTATCCAAATTTTAAATCTACGACAAAACTGCTTCATGGGAAAAATTCATTTTGTGCACCATGACTTGATCATATTGCGTACAAATCTTCCTGACTCGGTAAGATCGTTATCATTCCAGTTTCCCTCAGACCTGGCTCCAGATTTCAAAGCTGAAGCACCTTCCGGTTTATCATTGATACTCCAATTGGCGTTGCTGAGCTTATTGGCTTTCATGAATTGAATCCATTGGTTGGTTTCATATTGATTGACACCTCCATTACCATCTGCATTGACCGCACCCCATTCAGTCACAAACAAAGGGACTTTCTTAAGCGCAACTGCAGCCTTGTTTCTCAATTCCTGGTGGTGGGATCCGGCATAGAAATGTAGAGAGTATGCAATATTATTATAACCAGTGATGGGATCAGCTGCGGCGACATCAACATCCTGAGACCAATGGGGTGAACCCATTACAATGAGATTCTTGTTATCAATTTGTCGAATTGCTTTGATGACGGCTACTGCATAGGGTTTCACGTTGCCACTCCAGGAGACATCATCTTTTGGCTCGTTTCAAATTTCATAGATAATATTATTGCAATTTTTATAGAGCCTTGCTATTGCTTGGAAAAATCTAATAGCTTCGTTCTGATGTTGATGAGCGTAATGAGAGTGCCAATCAACGATGACATACATATTAGCTTTAATTGCGGCATTAATAACGGCTATCACTCGGGCTAGGTTGCTTTTGGGATCCTGCAAATAGCCACCACCTTCTTCGACTCCCATAGCTGCGCGCACCAGATTAGAATTCCAATCATTCTTTAACCATTGCACACATTTTTCATTGTAGAATTTTTCGCCCCTCCCAGCCACTGTTGCTCTAGAAAAGACTGTTACCAGCTAATGCCCCAGGGGATCCACCGATGAGTGTTTGATTACCTCGGACACTCAAGGGTTTCACATCTGTAAGCAAAATAAGCAATAATTAATAATTAAAAGCTAATTAAATAAAAATACGAAAATAACTTGAAACCGTAATGTTTAGTTATATTAGTATTTACTCATAATTAATTTCACAATAATAAATGGTATGCAAAGTTTTAAAAATGCTCTTAGAATTATTTAGTTTTTTTAAAGAGACGCGAAACCTCTTCTCATAGTTTGATCATAAGAAATCATTGTTACCAATGGATTAGAATCCGAATTTCTTTTTTTGTCTGTACTGTTTCTGAGATTTTTCAGTTAAATTTTGTTTCCAAATTGTACAAATCGCTCTGCAGGGCGATTTAGATGTTTTTTTTTAAACTTTAAATTCATTACTACTTTAATTTTGCTATCATTTTTTTGCGATTATCTAGAAAATCTATTAGGCAATAGAAAACTCAAGCTGTCGCTCAAAATCATGTGCTATTGAAAAAAAGGTTTCACGTTATGACGCGTTACCTTTTACTTGGATATATAGGTAATATAGTTTTATCTATTTTTTTTATTATTTACTAAATCAAGAATTGAAAATCTTACAAATATTGTACGGAAAAGATGAATTCTCAAAAAAATACATACATTTTTAACCAAATAGTTGAATTTTTAACCAAAGAGAATGATGTTCTACCAAAATAAATGAATTTTCAACCAAAAATGTAGTTCAATTCTTAAGCTAAAACTGAATAGAATACAAGTATACCAAAATACAGTAAATTTTTGTACTAAACCCTTTTAATAAGAATTACAATAGTTATATTTTCATTACAAAAATTAATTTTTTTAATGAAGAAAAATAATTGTTTACCAAGTCGTTAAATTTTCAGGTCAAAAAATGATTTTCTTTCACAAAACAGTTAAATTTTTAACCCAAAATTATAAATTTTCTGCAAAAAAGTACATTTTCAACCAAGCAGTTAGATTTTTAACCAAATAATTAGATCTTGATGAATTTTTAGATGAATTTTTTACTAAAATTATGAATCTTCAATTTTTAAGTTTAAAATTGTTTTGCGATTATCTCGAAAACCGTTTAAAACATCGTCAAACTAACGCTGTCGTCCGAAGTAATATACTATTTTTGTATAAAAAAAATGTTTCACACTAACTTAAAGTGCACTCTGCGATTGAACACAAATCTTTACCAAAAAAATCTCGAAAATTTGTATTTGACCCGAAAAACTACTTCGGAATTAAGGTAATAAGTTTTATGGATACATAGATAATATTTTATAGAATATTTTTTAATAAAAAAATCGGCGGTTGGAAATCCTCAACATATTTTTTTTAATTATCTACATTAAAAATAGTTACTGTTAAAAAATATTTTTAATTGGTCTTTAGCAAGCTTCACTGAAATGTATATAATTAATATTTATTTTAGTTCATAAAAATTATAAGTTTAATATTTTTTTGATTTTGTTGTTTATAATTTAAAAATAAAATTAAATTTATAATTTACATAGATATTTATTTATGCATTCCAAGATATACGTCGTGTCCGATTCAGAAGTGGGTCAAAATCCAAGTTTGGTATTTTTTTTATGAACTAATTTTATAAATTTGCGTGTTTTTTTACTATTGAATAGAACTAAGTAATAGCTCGAAAGTACTTTTTTGTTTTTTCGTTAATTAAAAAAATAAAATTATGCAACTCTTTGTGTTATATTTTCGTTTTTGGGGATGCACCACGTCACTGATAAGGGACTATCTTGAATAGGATTGCTTTTTTAGGATGCTTTTTTCGCAGTTTGATAGAGTTGCTAAATTAAAAAATAAAACAGTTACGCAACTTTTTAGGTGCCAAAATTTGAGTTTTTTGGACGTGTCGATATTTAACAAGGGCTTTCTCGCACATGGTTATTTTTTATAAATTAAATATAAATATAATTGAAATATATAATTAAAAATAATATAAAATAACATTATAAATTTATAATGAAATAAACGATTAAAAAAAATGTTAAATCCTATACTTTAAAATTTCCATAAAAAAGGGGACGACAGAAGATATTAGCAGATTGAAATAGAAAATGTGCAGTAGAAAAATTTTACGAAACTTTTAACAACTTACCAGCTCTACTGATGGCTAGCGAAGCACACAGAAGAGTAACTACGAACAACTTCATACTGTTTCAGAAAAGAAATCTTCCGTTGTGAATTTGAGAAGTTACTGATGATTTTAGGAAAAAAGCCTCCCATTATATACTATCCACAAATTGAATAATTAACCAACATATTGCATTTACAAATTTCATGGTCAAGTATTTGCAAATTAGGGTAAATAATAATATTATGACAGACTTTTTGCTTGTCATATTTCTTAAAATGATCCTATATAATTAAGCTACACCGTGCACCTGATGATAAAACCTTGTGCGTCATTTAGATATCACGTGTTTGTGTCCACAAATCACCAATAATAAATATTTCTCACTGTGAATTTCATGAAAAAAAATTAAGAAGAAACAAGCAATATTCATCTTTGGTCATTATTATTTTGCGTACTACTATTAATGAATCACAGTTTCATTAAAAATATTAGACGTCTAAATAGAAGTAACTGGATCGAAATAATTTCGACAGAGGCTGTCAATCTAAAAATGATTTGATAGTTTACGTAAAAAATTCTAAAGATTAGAAAGGCTGCATAGTTACATAGCTAATTTATTGATACGAAGATCTATCTACCAATAAGGGATACAGTTGAAAGTTTAAAAAATACAAATTATTTACTTAAAAAATATATATGTTTGGGTGCTCCAAATTTGATCTTTTTCGAATTTTCATACATATTCTCGTTCCTAAATATAGTCGAATCCAAACAAATTGTATTTTTCTATTTAAAAAGAAAAGTTATATTTAGAGGTCCCTGAAGCTTATGTCTTTATGTCTTTTCTGAATTGTTTCACTTAATTTAAACTTTTCAGTTATAGTGAGGAAATATTCAATTTAACAAAAATAATTGTTTGAACAATGTAGTATCATTACTAACAATATTCTCATAGAATAATGTTCTATTGCTGAGATCCAGGCGTATACATACGCACGCACACACGCATGCATCCACACAGACTTTTTCCAAAATTCAATTGTTCTTGTTACTAACACCTTAAAATACAATTATAACAGGTTTTTAGAACAACTCCAAAAATTACTATCACAAGCTTCCTCTAAGAGGAAAGCAATAGTTATGAAAAATAACATTTTTAACTTGCATATAAATTATTATTTCAAGGAGTAAAAAGTGGACAAAAAATTAAAAAATTTCAGAATAAACCGCATCATTAATTATTACCTCGTTAAAAAGTAGAAAGTGTACAAAACGTTGAAAATTTCAGAAAAAAAACGCATCTTTCTAGCATTAGTCAAAAAGAGCATTCTTATAAATAATAACACAGTGTTTAAACAATTATTTCTGGTAAGTTTAATTAAATATTCTCTCGTTGTAAGTGAAAATTTGAATGCAAGTTGACAACATACATTTGAGTGGCAAATAATTCTGTGACTTGAACATGGACTGCCTGCTCGACTCGAAATAAATTCGGTCTTTGAAAATAAAAAGAATTTTCAAGATTTAAAAGTACTTATATATAACTCAATAATTCAGTTAATCAAAATATCTGTAATTTTTTATTTAAAATAAATACAAATCTTGGTCAATTTAACAAAATCGTAGGAAATTAAAAAAAAAATTACAAACAATAATTTCAAGTTTAAAGTAAGATTTTATTAATTGATATATGTTTTTTTCTAAATGAGCCGAATCTATTATTAATGTTTGCTAGCATGGTTTTCTCCGATTTCCAATTTTATGTAATTTGTTACATAAGAAGGTTAATTAGTTGAAAATCAGGAAGTGCCTTAATTAATACAATACAAAGGTAGTAGACAAATTTAGGTCTCACTGTCTATAAATTTTTGATTGGAAAAAATCCATGGAAATTATTTTTTGGGGTTTTTCATAAAAATATAGCTTTTTTTAAGAGCGATCCAATGCATCATTTTAAATTTGATTTCGAAGTTCGTTGTATTTGCAAGAACATAGATTAAATCAATCATTAATTCCAATGTGCAAACATCTGTCAGCTAAACTTCTCAGCTACACCGTGACGCCTGTTTACAATATGATAATGAAGAGAAAACTTGAATGAGACAGAATTTGTCAGTCGTAAATAAAATGAATTTCTTTTAAGGCATAATTAATCATAAATGTGTAATAAAAAATATGTGAATCGCAACCTCGTTTGTCAGAACGAATTTTCATTCGGAAAGCATTCAGAATTTAAAGTCAATAATTTGAGATCATTAATTACTTAATTTAAACTTTTGCCAGAAATTTTATTTAATATTTAAATACTATGTGCCTGGAACATTATGGACTGTCAAATATTGCTACTAATTAAATAATTCTTCTTCTTCTGAATAAAAAAATTTGAAATAGAATGGATTGAAAATGGAATATTTTAGACTTGCGATTTAAATTTAAATTAGTAGTCTACCTAATATTAAGTTTTTGTTTCTCCAGTGCTCGAAATCGTGACTTAGCATTTTATTAGATATATAATCAAGTATTATCATTTCCAGCGAGTACACTGAGAGAAAAAAACGAGTAAGAATTACCATTTTTTTATAGTAACTCAAGATATCGGGTGTACGATTTTAAA
>JAWWML010017375.1:0-21110 GCA_035047165.1 Ormyrus rosae
TTAAATGATTAAATATGTAAGTGCCAATATATGATTACCGATTTCATTGATTCAATGAAATTTTTTTCTCAGTGTAGCTACTTCATAAGTCCATGATAATAAAACCATTGTATGCATATTTTGTTGCTAGTTTGTTGCTAATCTATTACGTCGTGCCCGATTTTGTTGTTCCAGTCGTTTGACTGGAATTCTTTTCTTGAGCAACATATTAACAACAAAATATGCCAACAGTCTTGTATTGATATCTTTATAAGGTCAGGAGATACAGAGTGTGGTTACGCTAGCTTAAGCTAGCGTATAAGCCACACTCTGATTTAATTTATATTAAGTTAGCGTATCCATTGTTTCTCCGGAATGGCTGGAGCAGCAAATTGGCAACAAAATATGCATGTGGTTTGACCATAACCTTATGAAGCTGTTACGCTAGCTTAAGATTGTCCTTGAGCTAGGTCAGAGTAAAGAGAATTAAATAAAAATTAATATACGAGTTCCTTTCGGTGATATACACTACCCAATCAAATTTCAAACAAATAATTATTCATTCCCCAGCTTTACAACTGCAATAAACTTTTCACTGCCACTCCTTTAGTAAATACAAGACAAAAATTAAAGTGCGTGCTTTGAAATTATAATTAGCAGCTCCACCTAATTACAGCAAGAATAAAAATCTCGCACAATCTCCGTAAGTCATTCTCATTCACGGCGGACTTGGTTCGCTCGTAAAACGTTTTTCTCACATCGCCCGGATAAAGACGCCACTGTCATTCGGCTTGAATGTAAAGAACGCGCTTCCGAGGATTTTAGTTAATTGGAAGGAAAAAAGTGGAAATCCATTCCGAGGAGCGATTCCTTAATTTTTGAGGGGTATATTCTAGTTTTGGAGGATTATTTTCCGGCGTGTTCTGCAACGACGGTATTATAGTATTCCAGTTATGACATGTTTAATAAATTAATTGCTTGTTATTTTGTCCTGATGTATATTTTCAGTCTTAACGGTTTTTTAGCTAAAATTTTGCAACAAAGCTCGTATTTTCAACCTCGTTAGTAAAATTTATCGCGTATTAAATTCTTGGAAAAAAACGCGATATTGAAACATATCCCGTTAAAAGTAATTCCTCGAACTTCCCCACTATCCGCACTTTCCGAAAGTATAAATTTTACTTTACAAAATGTAGCTTGTAAAAGCAGTATTTCCGCGCGGCGCAAAGTAACGCTCAGGCAGCTCCTTCCTCTCTCGAAAAGCCTTCGTAGCTCCTTGTTGATTCAACAAGCCGTTGCGAGCTGCGAAATGGGCCGTCGCGCGCTCGCGCAGCACTATACTTGCTTTTCAATAATATCGTTGACCGGAGGCTCTTCGCGCCCGCGCAAAACCCCCGTCCCCGGGAGAGAGCCGAGGGGGATATGATTCACGAAGTGTTAAATCCCATTTCGGAGCTTTCGCGAGCCTCGGAAAAAGCGCGCTGGCCATCTTGATCCTGTGTATCTCGGCCCATTTCTTATCCTTATCCCGATCCTAAGCGCGGCCTTTTTCCCCAGCACTCGACAAGCCGCGTTACGGCCGCCGACGGATAATAAACTAGCCGCTCTCGGCTCGCTTTGTGTTGCAGAGATCCAGAAGACCCAGGCCAGTGGCAAGCCGTCGAAGGAGCAGAAGTACGTCGACATTTATCGCGAGAAGCCGATCAGAGTGTCCGTCAAGGTGTTGGTGCCGGTGCGCGAGCACCCGAAGGTAAGTTTTCAGGCTCGTTTTTTTAGTTTGGTTTTCCGCGGCGTTTATCCTGCGATGGCTAATCAGTAATTTTGAGGTTATTTCTTACTATTACTTTTAAAAATTAAAAATGAATGAATAGTTTTGAGAATATTAAAATTCAGTAGGAGGATATTAAAATTTAGTATAAAAATATATAGTATTTTTTTGGCAAAGAGTGTGTTTCCCCATTCCGTAAAAATATACAATTATATTTAGTTGAACCTGTTTCTCCGTGTAAATAAAAAAAATACTCTTGCACACATTTCGTAATAAACGTATATGCGTGCGATTCTTGGCGAAAATATAGGTGAAAGTAATTAAAACTTTCAAAAACTCATAAGCAAAGTGTATCCTCCTTTTATAGATTCTATAAAAAACAATTTTTGTGTTTTAAAAAGGTAAACATTTTTCATCTTTAAAGAAAGTTCTCCCTAAAACGAGGAAATGAAACGCAACGGAAAACGCGAAAATTTAGACAGTGTTAAAACAGCTGTATTTTTTTTCCTTCCTCGCATTTTAATTGCGATTGCAATTTTAAATTACTTAGTTTAAAACTCTACATTAAAATTTCCGCATTTTAACGTACAAATATATAAAGAACCTTTCAAGAAAGTAGCATTTAAGATTTTCCGCGTCCCTCATTTTTCTAGAGCCGTGCAAAAATAAAAACTAAAGTTTTAATCTCTCATTCCGTGAAACCGCGTTAAGCCTTTTCGAAAATTGTTCAGTCTGCGAATTCGCGCTTGCAGAACTTGTTTCCAAAATCAATTCTCATCGTTCACTCCTCTTGTAATTCCGAAAAACCTGCGATTCACAGCGTTCGCCGAGTCGAAAGATAACGATCTTCAATTTATCAGAATGAAATTCAATTGTTACCCCCCCGCGATAACGTCCGCCAAAAAGTGTCGCGCGCTCCTTTTTCACCACCTCGTCCGTTCACGCATTATCTTACGCGCAAATCCGACGCTATTTCTTACGCGCTTATCTCTCTCCCTCATCCTCTCGTCCTCCTCCGCGCGACCTCCTATTAATTACCAGCAGAGAGCTCTAACATCATTCAGCTCTCCGCTGCGGGGGCTTAAATAGGTTGTTCGCCGGCTCTCCTGTCGCTCGGCGTTGGCCGAAAGTCAGTTTTGCCAATTACAGCGCGCGGAAAAGCCCCCGCCAAGGTAAACGAACTTTCGAGTGCAGGCGAGAGAGGGAGAGAGAGGGAGAGAGAGAGAGAGAGAGAGAGAGAGCAGCGCTGCTGCTCTCTGCTATTCTTTTCCCGAGGCCTTTTTCCGAAAGTTCGCCAAGCACACAGGAAGAGACAGAGAGAGAGAGAGAGAACGCGAATCGGACACGTTCGAATGCTATTCAGTGCGAAAACATCCGGCGTTTTGTAGCCGCGCGCGCGTCTGTTTGTGCTCGAAAATCCCAGCGCGATGCGCGCAGCAACGGGGAAATCTCTTATACTTTCAGGCTTGTCTGCTGCCGCGAATGGATGCGAGGATTACATGCTCTCGCTTTCGCTTCTCCCCCCCCCCCCCCTCCTCCGCCTCCTTCGCTCTCCTGTCTTTCTCTGTTTTTATGCGCGCCTCGCGAGGATTCCCTCGTGAATATTCAGCGAGGAAGCGTTAGATCCGAGTGAAAATGCAAAAACTCGGGAAAAAAATTTCACCGGTACGCGGCTTTCAAAGTAACGATAACGAATGACTTTTGTTGGTCGAAATGTATCGATCAGCGTCAAAATGCAATCGAATAATGAAATGACTCCGCGAAAAAGTTTGACGCTCGTAGGGGAGGAGAATTATATTTTATTTTCAAGCTAACGGCAATAAAGAATCAATGATAGAATCTTAATTACACGGGGAAAGAACAAAGTTGCAATCCACAGTCTTATGAATTTTCGGAATGTCGCTGGGAGTTAACGCTGAAAATTCAACTTTTCCTGATTGAATCAACAAATAAATTCACCTCGCAAATGAAAACTTTATAACTCCCGGGGAAAAAACAAATAAATTTGCCGAAACCAGCTTTATCATCATAAAATTCGAGCGCTAGTTTTCAAAAGTAACGGTTTTTAATTTATCCTATCCCTTTTTCCCGTCGAAATGAAATTCTCGACTATTTTACCAAAGTCAAAGATAAAATATCGTTTGCAAAACATGCAAAAATATTAGGTAGTTTTATTTTACAAAACCGCTCTGCGTCGGACCGCAGCGCATTTGGGTTTGCTGAAACTCGGCGTTTTCACTCTACTAGCAAACATTAGAAAGTAAATGTCTGTTTACGGGAATGCAAAAGTTTTTCGCGGAAAATTAGCTTGCTACATAGCAAGTATTCACTTATACGAAAATGGAGAAATATTTTATATTATTTTGTTCTAAATAAATTTTTACGTAGGCTTTGCTTCGCGTGCACGAATTCTGGAAAATAAAATGGAATAGCGGTTCATGTTTTTCCGTACTTCGAATAAAATTTTCATAAAAGATTTAATTCGTTTTTCTTCCAAGTACGCGATTGTGCAGTGAAACGAAGAGTTTAAACTTTTTAATGGGTTTTCTGACATTGTCAAAAGGAAAATACATATTTCTTGACGTACAGAAGAATTACGTGCAATTTGAAGAACATTACTTAACTGCTGCGAAATTTCATTAATGGAATGTAATTTTCGCTTATTTACCAAAATTAAACTCACTATAAAAAATGCTTTAGTTTTATGCAACAGCTACATATTTATTAAATCACAAATAAAAATATTAATACTCCAAACCTGAAATATTTTACCTGCAATTGCATTAAGGACTGTCTAATTACAAGTATTGGTATAATGGACGATCTGCGCAGGCATTAGCACCGCAGTGGAAACAGTACCGACACGAATACGGAAAATTCCGGGTTCAATTCCCATCAGTTTAGTTCGTCTTTTTCCAATCGATCGGTTTGTCCGCAAGATCTGCAACTTTCTAAAGTAGAATAAGTGAAAATTCACTTATTCGAAGTGTATATGCACTTATTCGCCATGTCAAAACTCTTCTATGTTTAATAAGTGAATAGTCACTTATTGTATAAGTGAACATTGTTACTTAATATTGAAGCGCAATACATAATACATAAAGAGGTTTATTTTTTATTTAAAAAAAATGGAAGTATTTACCATTTAATGCAAGCTGCAGGAGTGAAGAATCGCCGGAGCGATCATTGAATTCCGATCTCCCGGGCTACGCTTAAATACATTCAGTGTTACTGCTCAAAGTAGTTAGCGCGACAGAAAAAAGACAAGGCAAAGATTTTTATATTTAAATTATTGTATTAGACAAAGTCAACTGGACTGCTTGAGGATCAGACGTCGAATCCACATTAGATTATTTTACTCGCTTCCCTTCTCGTTATATCGCCATGACTTGAATATATTCGGTTTTTATGTAAAATAATACATAAATCATTTTCTTTCTATCTCGTACTTTTCTATCGTTCTCTCTCTTACACCCCCCTCTCTCACCTCTCTCTTTCACCTCCTTTCTTACACTTCCTCTTTCTCGTAAGGGAGGCGAGTTCTAATAAGCGACTCCGGAACATTCAGTGTGCTAGTTTTTCCGCGAGAGTGCTCGATGCGCCACTGCACCACCTGTCGACCGCTTTCAGAAATACTTTCGATAGATTGCGCGCATCATGCATCAACCACTTATTCAATAAGTATAAATTCACTTATAACTAAGGTGAAAATACATTACATTTCACTTTTTTTGATGTTAGAGTATTGGTCACTTGTGAAATAAATAAATTTTTCACCTAATCAGATTTAGAAAGAATATAATTTTAATAATATTTAATAATTTTACTAAAAAAAATATTTCGGTGTAGAAGATGTAATAGCAAGACCGCATAAGCATCCAAACAAATCCTCAAGTCGCATCTTGGCGAGCCATTTTTTTCGCGGCCGCCGTCCAGATTCCTCGCCCAAAGGAATGCAAAAATTATTTAACCTGTTTACTCGCATTTTCGCCCTCCCACCCCCTCCCCCCACTTTGGCATCTTTTTTTCCCCTACGGGTCTCCACCGCGGCGGAAGCCGCGAGAGAGCACTTTGAGAGCTGCGGCGCTAATTTTAATTTTTCTCGCGTCTCCGCGTCGCGCTCGTCCAAGTTATTTATGGCGCCCCGGGGAATTCTCGCTCCTTCCCGTTGCTCTCCCAGCCTCCCCCGCCCCTTTCGCGAGTGGATTAGCATATTATGACAGCGGAGCGCCGCGCGCCGGTGGAGGCGCGCGCGCGCGCGGCAATTTCGGGGCGCGCGACGAGGCTCGAAACTGTCCGCATTAGCCGGCTGACGTGTATACGCGAGAAGAGTAAGCGGTGGCTCGGTGAAATAAAAAGGGACGAAATTCTACTCGGCCATCTCGCGGTCGGTGGAAAGTTTCTCGGGGTGTGGGAATAAACACGCGTACGTTTGCACTGCCGTGAGCCGCCGCCGCGGCAGCGCGCGCGCGGTTTCTGCGGGTGCAGAGATTTACTCGAGCTCGCGGCGACTCGTGGTTTTATTGTCGCGTTACTGTTTTGAGTCTGTTTATTTAGAGGCGAGATTTTCGATTATAGCAGGTTTAGCATTCGCCCTCCCGAGTTATATACTTTCTGCACATATTTGTTGGGGGAAATTATTCAATTTTTTAGATTTATGGATTGCGACATTAAACAAAAAACGAGTTCGTGCAGGTTAGCGATTTGAGAGAAAGGAATTTTATTTATAGCTTTGGAAAATTCAGATATCATATTTTGAAAGCGTTAATTTTAGCAGGCACTACATCTGTATGCAGATATGCTCTTACATTCCATAAATAACTGAAAAGTCCAATATTTCAAAAATAGTTTTTTAAATTCAGTAACAATTTTTCCTTTTAAACAAATTTACCTTTCTACACGATAAAAAACTATTTGATGTTTTAAATTAAAAAGAAATTAAAAACAAAAAAAGCAAACAATTGCCACGCAGATATTTTCTACTTTTACACGAATATAACAATAGTTTAAGATTTTGTCGAGTTGACGGAAACGTTACGTTAAACTTCTAAAGGTGTTTTCTTTCAAATCCTTCGCCATATAAACTTGTATTTCATATGCGAAATATAAATGTAATTCGAAACTCAACGTAACAGCACTTTATTCAAGTTACTTCAAACTCAAATTACGAGCGAGAATAAGTCTGAAAAATTTGTAACGCGAAGCTTTGACAGTTTCGCAAAACTCCCCGTAAACCCTTACGAATGACGAAAAGGACCCAGAGATAAGATATTCTTCTATTAGACCTTTCGCATCAGATTTCATTAAAACTTGTGTCCACGGTGTCCTCCGAAAGAATTGATGGATCGACTCGAAACCCAAGCCGTCGTCGTCGGTGTGTAGCCTCCCCGCGGGTACACTTGCACGCAGCTATACGCAGATCCCGAAACGACCGGAAAGTTTGCGACTTTGATTAATCGTCCTTGGCATTTAGCATGCAGCCAAGGGGGTCCAGAGAGAGAGAGAGAGAGAGAGAGAGAGATGATCGATCGACTAATCGGTCGGCCGCTCGTCATCGCAACTACAGCCGTTGTTGTTGGCTGTTGCCGGATGGACGGACATTACACTCCGCTCCCTCTGGTGGACAGTTCGACGCACTCCATTGCACGCGGGTTACGAGCCCGTTGCGGCTTATCGCTCGCCGTGTCCCTCGATTAGTGCGCCCTGCGCTTTTCTCGGTCTTTATTGTCCGGTATGTTGCTAGGAATTCCGATGTTGCCCTTGTTGATTGTCCCTTTGACCGGTGTGAACGACTGACGCCGTATAAACTACATTGAACCCGTTGCTGATTTGGTTTCGTGGAGTCGTGCAAAGTGATGGAGAAACGTCTTGTACTTTGATTATTCCTTTTGCCCGTCAGCAGAAATAAGTTTCGCGGAATTGAATGCGAAAGTAAGATCAATTTCTTTGAGTAATTGTCAGTTGAACGATAAATCTTGTCGAAGAGTTTGGAACGCAAAATAGTGCATGACCAAAGAGATCCGTAAGAAGGTAAAAAATGGCTTCCTCATTTCAGTAAGTGGAAAAATCAATAATGCGCAGCTCACGAACTTTATTCATCAGTATTAAACCACAGAAGACGAAACGCAAGGGGTCGATCTAAAAATAATTTCAATTCTCATAGAGCATGAAATTACGTTCAACCCACTTAATTACTTCCGTTTGCTCGCGCGATGCATTCGTCGACATTCGGCCACTCTCTCTCTCTCTCTCTCTCTCTCTCTCTCTCTCGGGCAAGTGTCGCTCGAATTCCGGACTTCCGAATTGAAACAAAAGCGAATTCTGGAACGGCGGCCCTCGGAACAGCGGCGAACCGCGACGCGGCATTTTTCCTGGCGCATCCCAGCGTGCGCGCCGACCGCAGGAGACCGCACGAAATCCAGCGTGACCGCGGACTCACAGATCCGATAATAGGCGCGTATGCCTTTGGAAAACCGCGGAAGCCTCGTTGCAGCAGCCTGGTTGCGTTGCGAACCGAGCCGTATAAGTCGATAGACGCCCGGAGGAGGACCTCCCTCTCTATCTCTCTCCTTCAAGACGTCATCCCGATGGTTCGGTTGTTGATTAGCGGTAATATGATTATCGTGTTGCGTGCTGAGAGAGAGAGAGATAGAGACAGAGCAGCTGGTCAGATGACTGGTTAGTCTGTCGCCGTGATTAATGAAACAGCGCCTGAACTCGGCGACGATTTCGAACGGCCTCCTCTGTCGCTGCTCGTGGCGGAGATGTGCAGGGGATGAGAAAGTCGTAGCCGCAGCATGTGACGCCCCCGCAACTATGGGGAGCTTGTAGCGGTGAGGGCGGTACACGCGTCCTACGTGCCATACATCTAGTTTTCCCGCTCGTCTCTCTTGCTTTCTGCTGATATGCTCTCTCTCTCTGTCTCTCTCTCCCTCTCTCACTTACCCGTTGCCATGTTTACGGGTTACACTATGTCAATGTTATTGCTGGTAAATGCATTACATTCTTGTTATTCGAGCGAGGCCGCTGAACATCATTTTGCATTTGGTCTAAAGCTTCCGGAAGCAGTTTGTAGCTGAGTTCAATCAGATTAAAAGCGTACAATTTGTCGTTTTATGATTTGCATATATTGAAATTATTGTAGGCATTGAGCTTCGATTATTATCGCATGATACTTGTGGCGATGATCGTGCGACCTAAACTTTTTGCAAACTTGTTCTTTCTATTTGAGTCTTTCTTTTCTACTTACAGCCTGACGCGCTGTGGATACCGAATGGGGTTACTTATGAAAGGAGGTGATATGGTTTTCGTGACTCAACTGTAAAACTGCAAGGAAAATCCTGTTTTATCGAAGGGGAACTAAGACCCTCTCCTTTACTCTCCTTGGACTTTGAATTTACGAAAAGAGGAAAATAAAGGCCGGTATATACACTGCTGGCCAGAGTTGCCGGACCTTGACTGTTTCTCTTTTTTTGCTGGCTGTTTCCATTCACCCTTTCTCTCCACTTTGTCGTATATTTTTTCCTTTTCATTTATACAAATTCTTTCTACGAAGTGGAGTTAAAGAGTCGCGGCAGCCGAACTGAGATTCTGAAAATTTCTCCACATTCAAACATTTAGCGACGAAGTTTCTAGACTAGAAGTTCACTTTCGCATTTATATACTTTCAAATTAATGGATTTCTTGCAAATTAGAAACTCCGCTTTTTGAGCCGAACTTGAGTTAACTTTAAAATAAATATGATAATGTGATAACGTTCTGAAAATTTGCCATTTTACAAATACTTCTTTCAGAAAAATTTTAACATTCTAAATAATAATTTATCCATTTTTGCAATTTACAAATTTGCGCAATGCCAACACGATGGTTACCTTTTTTCAATTAAATAAGCATTCAATTTACCCTTTCAATAATTTACAAATAAAATAGGTTTATAGAGTAACTTTAATCTTCATTGAGCCATCGATGCACATCGTACGAAGAGAAAAGTCACGCCTCACCGCTGAGAGAACTGCGCTTCACTAACATATTGTCCCGCAAAACATTCTTGTGCGCTTAATGGTCTGTAATCAAACTTCGTGGTTACTCGATCGTTGGTCTCCTCGACAATTTAAACGCTTCGTGCAATTGTTCATGTAGATTGAAGTTACTGTGAGTTGATTACAAAACATTCCGAAAATTGGACATGTTTTATGCGTTAGTCACTTTTTATTTACCTTTTAATTGTATTACTTGAAATTGTATTTTATATTTATTTACATAAGGTTGGTTTATTACTTATTTGCTTTTATTGAAAACTAGTTGTCATTTCTTGTCATTTTCTTTGCATTTTACATGTATTGTTCTTTTTGAATTGCGACTTTTTTGTGACTTAAACGTCATATATCAGTATTTTAGTACAAAATAAATGTAACGTATTTATGCTTTTAATTTTTTTGCATTTAAATAGTTTTTATAAATACTGTTTTTATTTTAGAAAGATTGTATACCACCATTTGAATATTGACTTACGCATTGGATGTTTTCAAATGAAATGCTTCGTTACTTTAGAAACTAAAGTAAATTTTTCGACAAAATATTTGTACTTTGAATTATATTTCTCGATAAAAATGTCTGATCAAAAACAATATTTTTGATAAAAATAGTACTTTTCTATATGGGCGTGGAAATTGATTATTTACCTCGTGAGACATTTTTAACCAACTTAAACACTAGTACCGAACTTTATTATATACCATGAGTACTGAAAAAACATGCCAAACTCGTGATTTTGAGGTTAGAGTGGCATAAAGGACGTTCTTAACGGGTAGTGGTGTAGGTATTTTCGACTTCAATTTTATGCGTCTTACTTGCTACTATTCGATCAATATAGAAATTCAAAGGTTAGCTTTTTCAGAATTATAGTAGAGTATTGTATGATTCGGAATAAGTTACTCCAGATTTTAAGCTATTTTTTCATTTGGAGCAATAATAGCAAATTATGACACAGATTTTAGTTCATAACTTACTAAATCTATCTCAATATGTAAGATTGCATTTCGTGCTAGGCCACAAAAATCCCTTTGCGCTTACCAAAACTTAAAGGCCAAATCGTTCGATAAGCAATTATGATTTGCGAACTTTTAGTCAGCCATTAATAATGCACTTATTGGTACATAACTCATCACGTCGAAATTAGATTGGAAGCAATACATTACACCGGTGCTCGTAATGGGGAAGACGCGGAAACCAGAGCCTCTTTAATCCCCGATGCACGTCAGTGAGATACGTGACGAAGGAGCTCGGAAATCTGTAGCACGAACAAGGATAGTAGGAGAAAAAATATCTCTAATATATATAACAGTATTAATAAGCGTAAATTGCATAAACAGTTCAGCAAACATGCTTTTGTATTTCAGACCAGATGTTACTAAGTGGAAGGAAATATTTTCATAATTTTAAACTTTAAACTTCAAAATAAAACCTCAAGTTTCAAGCCTCAAGGCAATATAGCTTTTTGTACTCGAATCGCACTGATAAATACAAGTTTTTGGGTTCGTTTTCTGGTCTGCAATTACTAGAAATTACATAAAGAATATTAAATTAGTTAGCACTCGCCCTTTTCTCTCAGTCTTCCCTTTTTCTGTTTCTCTTAAATTCATTTGTGAAAGAGGAAAAAGCAGAGGTAGTTGAAGAATTTGAATAAGTGCAAGGTTTTTCATTACTTTTTGAGCGAGTTACTTAGTCAGCTTACAAAGCAAGGATTACGGAAGTAACGTTGTTGATTAAATAAAGGCTCCTTTTTCGTCTCCTTTCATTGTTTAGAATGAGGTTAATCGCTGTGTGTTATTTGACCGGTTATAATTATTTCTTCAAAGTACTTCCTAATTTTTGGATAAAAAGTTTACGTGGTTCATTATAAAAACTCGAGGATATGGAGCAAATTTTCTACTTAAAGCTGCCTGACGCATGACGAAAAATAATTGTAAATCCTACAACTAGTATTCGCATTTTAATATTATAAATGTTTAGAGTATTTTATAAAAATTTAAAAATTTAGATACTTTCTCCTAAATAACACTAATAATATTAATAATAATAATATTTTCTCCTATATTTTTTGAGACTTATGCATCATATTATAAAGCCCATTTATGTCAAATCGAGATAATGTAATATTGAACAAAATTTTAGCGCAGTTATTAAATTGCGCATTTCTAGATGCTTCCAATTTAATTGATTTAATAATAATATCATAATACCACAAAAGGAGTTTAAAATATCATTTTCACACAACCGGTAACGTATTGCTTAATTATGCATAATTATAATAACTTTGTGTAATTTGATAATCGTTTCAGGGCATTATCGTCAGTCATTAAATGTTCAATGAAGTGTTAAAAATGTTCACTGAACCGCGTTACGGAGAATTAACTTTTCACAAAAATAAACGACTGCCCAAAACTCCAAGTAATCTTTTATTCATTTACGGCTCCATTTTTAATTTCTTAAAGTGATTAATTTTCATTAAATGAGATTGTTTAATAATAATGTTACCAAAAGTTTCGCATACATCAAGAGTCGAAACCGCAGTAGCGCACGTGATTTTATCCAACCCCTGAAATTCGATTATACTGCGGCTAGCTGTGACCACGCAAATCTATCTTCAAACTACCAGAAACAAAGCACATAATAATAAAATTCTCATAATATCGCCATCGGAGAAATGCAAACTTGTTAAACGTGATTAAATAAAGAGATAATAGCGACCTTATTTTCCAGTTCACAATTTTGGTTAGAAACAAATCATGATTTTGGGAAAGTCCATAAATAGAAGAAACTAAGATCAGAAAAAATGGTTTACGTACTTCCAGAAAGAGTACTCGGGACTGCTCGACTCAGTTCCTACATCAGGGTGCTAAATACCATTCATTTTCTCGGTACGCTCCTAAATCAAGTGTTTTGCACCTGCCGACGGTTTGGCGCTCAGATCGAGGCTTTGGTGCCCGCCGAGATTTATCGAGTTTGAGCCCGGGATTTCATGGTCCGAAAGAAGCTGGGCCACGCGGCCAAGACGCCTTGACGCTTGGCTGTAATTTGGAATTGACGAGAGCAAGCTCCGGGAAAAACGTTAATTCATCTCACGCGAGTCGAGGCAGGAACTCCTATTTCCCGCGATAACCTACGTAACCGGACGTGTGCTTCGCTGTCTGTCTGTAAGCTCGGGGGGGCTTTTTTCTGGGCGAGGAACTTTTCTTGTTAAAGAAATAATGGCTTTGTTCTCTGACCCTGAAGTGTATTTATAACTTGTATCAGGATAATTCTGTGATCAAAAAGCAAATATATTTTACTTAATAGAACTTGGATGATTTAATTATTTCACACTAATTATGTGACACTAGTAAGAGCTCAAATTCAATCTGAGGAATTCACTGATTTAAGCGTTACGAGCACATGAATTTGTTGCATTATTATCGAGACGGAAAAGCGAACAAAAATTTTGCTTAAGGTAGTTCTGTTGGCAGATATAGTGTACGTTCTGTAGACAGCTGTAGTACGTTTTATAAATATAGATATACATCGCGTGCACGGATGTAAACAAACGGCGAGCGGTTGCTCTATATATAGATATACAAACACGATTAAAAATTATTAGATAATTCTTAGAGCGGTGTTTGGCTCAGGTGGTAAGACTCTTGCCTCCCAAGACAAACATCGCTTTCCGATCAGAATCATTGTTAGGGCATACATAAGGGCCTGACCCGATGCCTTAAAATAAACTTGTGGCCCTTATAAGGCGTTTAGCCGTGCATTAAGTAAGGGCCTGATGTTCTAAGTGGGAAACTAAGCAGAAACTGACAGTCTCAAATACGTTCATAACACTTTTGCTTCGCGTTATGTATCTTTTATTACTTATTTCAACTGTTTTATTACATTAATATAAATTTTATTGCTGATTTTATTCTAAACTTTATAATTATTTCATTTATGTACGTATTTTGAAGGTTATGTTCATACATGGGAATAGAAATAATGGCCTGCCGCGGGCCTTATAAACACCTGAGTTTTCATTGATTTTAGCTATTTAAGGGTACTATTCAGGTACTATTCAGGTACATTCAGGTAAATTCTGAATTTAGGTTGGCAAATCAGGGCCTCGTGTAACCCGCCTTATTAGTCCCTTACGAAAATTCTGAAAAGGCCCTTACATACACTTAGGGCAGTCCTAAGATTTTTCTGATCGGGTTAGGGCGCTGGTTCGAATCCCGATCAGCTCAAATTTTTCGGAGGCTTTTTCACAAAAAAGAATCTGGATTCTTCGATGGCCGAGATCGAATCAAGTGCCCGGGGAGTGTGCTTGAAGCTATCGATACGTCTATTCTGTGTCTGGCTGTGAGATATAATGACGCCGCTGAGCGCAGGAGTACCCACAGTCGGCAGTCTCAGACCTGCACGAGAACTTCGCCCCCTCATAAAAAATTTGTAAAAAAAATTAAACTACCTGGTCAAAGCTCAACCCTTCGGGGAAAACATTGCAAAAAGTAATTCTTAAATTAACTTAAATGAACCTTTACAGACAATCAATTGAAGGGTTCAAGGTCTTAAAACGTTCGTTAGGATCGCACTATTCGTTGAAACAAGTTGATAGTACTACCTTAAGAATTCCCACGCTCGATGTAAACGCGTAAATCGATGGTGCGTGCCAACGAGCAACGCCAACTGCGGCGGCGGCGTCTATTTTCTTTCGTTTTCGGGGGGTTTTCGGGGGGTTAACTCCCATCGGTAGTCGATAAGGAGTAAATCAAATTGGGATGAGGGGGAGAAGAGGAGGACGCGCCGCTCGAGTGCCCCGCGCTATCTCTCTTCTTCCCACGTACGCTGTCGAAACTTCAAAGCTATTTATGACTTGTGATTTAGTGGGTCACCGTCGCCGCGCGCCCGCTGCCTTTCGATACAACACCGCACAGGGTTAAGCCGGGCGCGAGAGCAGCTCCGTTCAGCCGCGTGAAATGACTAATTCCATTCACGACGAGAGCGCATCGGAGACGAATTCCTGGAGCAGCTCGAGCGGCGTATACACCCTACCCAGGAAGCTCATTGTTCATTATTCCGAGGATTTCGCTTCTCGAAAATAATTCACGCAGCCCCTGGAACACGAGAGCTGCTCTCTCTCTATCTCTCTCCCTATAACTTGTAACTAACAAAGCCGGTGTGATTTATGCCGCGGCATTATCTTGGCGAAATTTAAAAAGCCGTCATTTTTTTTTTTTTTTCTTTTTTTTTTTTTTTGAGGTATGTGTTCTGCATGGTTGTAAAGTCTGATTCTAAAGATGAATTTCGAAAAGCTTTTAAGGATTCAGGAAAATACAAAGGGGCGGGAGGCCTCGCCTCTCATGCATTTTTCAATAATATATTTCAAATTTCTTAAGAAGCCCCGAGTGATCGATCTAACGAATTTTCCTCGACCCGACGAGAGTAGGTGTATACACAGTGATTCTGCCGCGCGATTCATTTTGCTTTTAAGAATATTGAACACGCTCTCCGCCGCCGGCTTATAAAGTTTTATCGAGTTTTCGGTGACGTGATTTTAGAATTAAGAGCCAATCACAGAAGCTTTTCAGTTGGTAAACTTTCTCAATGAGTCGCCGAATAAAAGAAAAAAGAACAGCATCCAAACTTCTCGTTTCGCCGTGCAATATTTTTCAAATAACTCCAAGCTTTTGTTCGCTCGCGCACTCGATCGAAAGTATTGAGTCCGGGCATCGTTCGACGTTCATTGCATGGAGAGTTCGAAACAAAACAAAAAAATTCAAAATTAGCTGTATAAATGTAAATACAGAGAAGTTCGTTACCGAACATTAGCAGTGGGTTTAGAGCCGTATTTGCGCAGTTCCCCTCCGGGAACGTCGAGCGCAAAACGATGCATGACAAATCGGTGGAAGCTCCGGCGGCGAACCAAACACACACACATACACACACGCACACACACCGTAGTTCTGATTATCAATTGTGAAATTCCACCATAGAACCTGTCGTTTATGAGCATCTCGCTGCCGCTGCGTTATTTCATTTATCCTTCCGCTCAATTGGATAATCGCCAATCGTGTACAGAGGCAATCGGCCCGGCGCTTTATTGCTTTCTCTAACAATAATATTGAATGTTAATCGATTCAGCGAGAGAACACGCCCCGAATAGGCAGTCTCGCGCGCGTCGAGCGTGAAAATGTTGAAGTTTCGCGCAATTTCCTTAAGTTGTTAAAAGTTTGCTTTGCGTTAGTCAACGAGGAGTGTAAGATAAGTAGCACTACCAAGAGTTACGTCGGGCAACAGATGCGCGAAGAAACTTAATTCTAAAAAGCTTTTGCGAAACGCTGCTTGAACAATGTGCAAGTGAAATTTAATATCAACCTGGAGGGATTCGTTTCGTATTCCAAATGATAATCACATTAACTGCGTCTCGTATGTAATAATGATTGTTTATACGGAGCGGCATCTAATTATTCAACAGAATTTGCCTTCTCTTTCGAGATAAAAATTAATTCGTTATGATTATAAATTTCAACATCGGGATATTTTCCTCCTCATAAAGGATATGACGTCCTTTCCCCTGCGAAACGCGGCCTTTGCAATTAAGCAAAATAACTAGGACGGGGCAATTATGATCGTCGAAGCTCCAGCTTCTTAATATTGACAACCTTTATTATCGGCTAGTACGTTAAATCTACGCCTTTCCGCGAATGCTTATACGCGCGGACTGTCGTAGCCTCGTCCGAAACGCGCCTTCAATGAATATTGTAAGTTTGCACCTTTGATCAAGGCCCTCTTAGCGTCTCGAAAACAGCACCGCGGGGCTTAGAACCTCCGGTAACGCAACCCGACTCCAACAACGACAAGCGCTCCCGGAGAGCGGCCGGAACGGCGGAAGCCAGAGAATGGTCTCGTCAGTTTGTTGCTTAATGCCACACGCCAACGAGTCGGGAGCTCCTAGCCGAGTCCCTTTGTGAAAGCCACTCGACGAAGACAGAGCAGTCGGCAGTAGTATCCAATTTAGCCATTCTGCCATATTTATGAGTCTCGTTAAGTCCGCCCAAAACAGCGGGCCGCCGCCTAAGCTCGCCGGATCGACTCGCGCGACTTGCCGTCGATGCGGAATCGATCCTAACCGGGGAGCTTCGGGCTGTTTATTGCCTAATGAACCGATTGGCCCGAGGAAGTAAGCTAGAGATACCGTGAGTCGCTGCCGAGATTGGGGATTTGGCGACGTTTTCAGCGACTTTAACGATGTCATTTTTACCGATTGCCCTCGCGATAAAGTAGCCTTTAAGGGCAGTTACGGATCTGTTAGGCGGGGATATTGTTTTTTCTGTACTTTAGCGTCGAATTTTATAGCTGTGATCGGTTTATTAAGTGATTTACAAGGGATGGAGATGGCGCGACGGGTTGTAAATATTTCGCGCGATTCCATTTAAAGTTTGAAAGTTGCTCGGGTAGTTTGGGCGTGGCGAACCTCAGATATCATTGTGTAATTAATAGACCCTGCTAATGAGGACATGAACTAATAACACGAAGAACAAACGTGAGTTTGTTATGCAGTTCAGTTAGTTTATAGGCTTGTAGTGAAATTTTATTCTCTAATTTGAAAGTTCTAGTCTCATTAAGTTCGACATATTTCAGGATTTTTTTTTGTTTCAAAATTGAACACTCGGCAATTCAGACTTTAAAAATAGATATTGGTTTGACATCTACGATCATTATTGTAATCATTACAACATTCTTTTAAAAGTTATCATCGACTTAAACATCAATAAACCCTTTAGAAGAAGTAAAATCTGCACACATAATATTCCCGTCCAATAATTTGGTGACCATTCGGGACAGAGGAGAAAAGTTATTACTGCGCCGAAAAAAAACTATCGAGCTTCATTACGAACTGCACAGAGGAGCGTATGTACCCCTTGGCTCCAGGCACGTTAAGGAACTCGTGTTTTCAAATTACTGCCGATGACAGTGTCGCGATGTTCAGAACTGCGGTCTCTCCTCTCTCTCTCTCTCTCTCTCTCTCTCTCTCTCCCTCCATTTTTCTGACGCTCTGCCATTGACACTTAATTCTGCGGTTGTCAATACGTCACAAAGATGATAATACGATTCGGTCACTGTGTCCCAGCGGTCATAGTGCTGGCCGGCTTTTGACGGCTAAACGAAAAAAATGTGTAATCAAAGGGGACAATCCGATTAGTCCATTTCAAATTTTTTCCTTTCACCCAAACCGTATGTGGAACATTTATTTGCCCGGGTTAGAATTGCAGATTGGTTTTGCGATTCGAGGAAATTTTTTAGGACGGAGTTCTTGATTTTAATACGGATTTTTAATAAGAAAATTAAATTTAAACTTGAAATTCTAATGAATAGACGAAATATCTTGCGTTGATGAATTTTGAGAAAATTCGTTTTAAAAAAATTTGTTGTTTCGAATAAAACATCTGTTTTGTGTTTAATAATTTTTTAAATTGTTAATTTTCAATGTCAATTAAAAAATAATTTATTCTTACAAACTTTTAATGACCGCCAGCTTTTTCAATATATTATAATGGCTTTGGACTAAATTATGTACGAGAAATGAAGAAAAATCGCGCATCACTTTCAAAATTGCTGTGACCCACTTTTTTCGAACACTTCAGAAGGCGAAAATTCATTAACGCTCCATGTTTATTCTAAATACGTACCGACAGTGCAGAAACCAGTTGCACGACTAGTGCAAGATTTGAAAATTAATGCAAATAACGAGTGTCGGGCCACGCGGCTATGTGTATACTTCATTAAAATTCCTCGGTGTTGAAGCATTTATTTCAGCCTGCAGATCTGACCGCGAAATTCGTTTCTCTTTTGCTCTCGCGCTTTTTCTTTGCCTGTCTCTCTGGAGAAAATGTTTTTCCCTTTACATTAAAGGATTTTCAATATTTGAGTAGGCGTTCGATTTTAGTTTCACACCTTTCAAAATATACATTTAGATTTGTACAAATTTTCTATTTTTTCACTTAATTTGAATTAAATATCCAATTAATTGTAGATTTTTCCATGTTTTGCTTTTTTCATTTCTTTCTATAGTAGTATAGTTCAATATTTCAGCCCTTAAATTCTCTCATAAAAATTTTTCATTTAATTCTTCTGCGTAAAGTGCACTGTAATTCCTGTAATGTAAAGAGCATTCAGTAGATGAACGATTTTTAATTAAAAAGATTTTATTAAATTTTATTCCTTTGTATTAAAGGAACAAATAAATTAAAGACAAATGATCCCTGCAGTAGAAAACTTAAATTATTGACGAACAAAAATTGGCCGCCAAAGCGTTTTTTAATACGCTGATTCAAAATTTGTGCCCGTAATTAGATAAAGAAAACCAGGCCAGTTCAAACGATATACGTAACGCAATGACAATATGACTGAGCGTGCATGAATAAAAGAAGAGAAAGTTTTCCCCTCACAACTTTCGGAAGTATTTAACTTTCCTAGTGTGGATGAGGCTCGAGGGACTTCAAAGTGGGTCTATTTCAAAGAAACGCTGAAAAATAATGTTTCGTTAGAGGATTAAAAGGGAACCAGGCGGCTCTGTTACACGCCGCCCGAAGTAGACGAAAAAAGCTCAGAACGAAAGAAAAAAAAAAGCTCTCGGAAGAAAAACTACAAAAACGCAATGCTTGCACTGCGCGCTCGCGCTTTTTCACGCCGATGGCGGCTTTTCTTTTTTTACTCGCCGTTTTTTTCTTCTTTTCAAGAATAAGGTATAATTGCCCTTAAGCCCTTGGACAAAAAAGGAGAGATTTCGGGGGGAAGGGAGGGAGAGAGAGGGCCGGTGAATTATAAATGGCCATAGAGCTGCCGAGGTCTAGAAGAGACGCGGCTTGGTAGCTTTTTAAGCACGCGCACACTGCGGCAAAGTGCAGCGTACCTCGAAGGATCAAGGAGTAACTAGTTTGCCGCTGCCGCCTCTTCCCTCTCTTTCCCGCCCTTGCCGACTCTCTTCTTTCGAGGGAAGCGGGTAAAGGTAAAACGTATCAGGGCTTTTTAGCCCTGCAACAAACTTGTCTTGTTAGCTCTCGTATGTGCCCCGAGCCCGCGCGATTGCGTATTCTTTTTTTGCCGAGCCGCCTCTAATTAGCCTCGTAAACTTACCTTGTAAAATTCAAAAGGGGAGGGGAGGGGGGGGCGGAAAGATGAGTTTATCTAAAAAGTAGGATTTGTGCCTTTTAAATTAGGGGATTAGCTGGAAGTTTGTTTATTTTCGTGCTCGGGAACGCAGTTGGACAAGGGTACACTTTGTAAATTTTAATGATGGCTCCCCTTGAATATTTTAGTGCAGTTTTGAGGCTTTTGTCGGAGTTTCTAGTTTTAATTGCTTGTGGTTATTAAATTTAATGTGAATTACAAAATTTAAGAGTCATCTTGCTATAAAAATTTGAAAGTAAGTAAAATGTAGACTTGCATAAAACTGAGCAAGAAAGCTTTTTGTACTTACAGTTGATTATATTTTCATGGAATTTATGCAGCAGATGCTGAGAATTTATTTTTATTTATTCAAAAAGTCCTCGAATAATCGTTTTTCTCGTTATTTTGTATTAAAAAATTAAAATTTATATTTATCGTGATTCTTCTAACGATGAAACGCTATATTTCAAAGTAAGACGTCAAGCGAATTTTATCACTTTAATATAGCTGTCGCAGATTAAAAGTTTTCTAAAACTAAGAAATTCGAGAGGAAGTTCAGCTCGTATAAAATTATTTCGCGATTTCTTCAAAAGCCGAAGCTGATATTTTCTTAACGAAGCGTAACTCTTGACTTCAATATGCTTACTTTTTGAAAATTTAATCACTATTTACGAGGGGATAACGCAGGACTCGTGCAGTTCCCCAACCACGATTTTGCGCACTTTATCTTCCGCATGGAAGTCACGTGAACGGTACATGCTTACAGCCTTCCCCCCCCCTCCCCCTCTGATGAAATGGCCTGAAATTTTGTTAAGTAAATTTATGTTTTACTAAAAACGCTTCCTAAAAAGAAAATAATGTTTCCTTAACGTTGTTTAAAGCCACTTCGTTCGTCGTAAATTCGAACGTCCATTTTTACGACGCGAAAACTTCTTTTCTTACTAAACATAATAATCACGAAACGAGATGTGAATAAAAAAACTAAACACCTGTAATATAACAAGATGACTCGTAGCCCGGCAATAAAAGCAAGACAAAACGATCCCCGTTATAAAGGCGAGAGTTTTTACGATCCCGTTTGCATTTAGCCGGGCAATAAAAGCAGCGACAGGGTTGTTGGACAAAATGCTCGATGACACCGAGTAGCCAATTTCAGGGCGTAGATAAACAGAAAGTATAT